>JALBCR010000441.1:0-289053 GCA_030710515.1 Abscondita cerata | reverse complement strand
CTTGAAAAATTGTGAGTCTTTGGGACTTTCTTCGTGGGCCCAGTGGTAAAGAACCCAACTCAAGGATTATACGGGATTATATATACCTATTGTTATCTCAGTAAGCTGTTGTAAATCATCCCAACAAGGCCCTGATTTTCATACTTTCTGTAATGTTGGTTGCCAATTTTCAATATTTAATTAATTAATTCCAGCTCGTCTATACACTTTCAAGCAAATTTTTTTAATACCATTGTAGAGTTTATTATGTAACATGTAATACCAAAATTGAATTTTTAAGAACGTATACTTTTCATGTAATCTTATTATAAAGATTTATCGTTTTAAAGATTGTATCAAGTTGATCAAATTAAAATTTAAATCAAACGTATTAAGGTAATAGACAACTAAGTTGTATGTTACCTAACCAATTTTTAGCTCTTACAATGAAAAATAAAGGCATAATCTTATTATAAAGTTAGCATGGTAATAGAAATGACTGCATAGGACCCTTAAGTTTAATTGGTAGTTTGATGATAAAATGATAGCAGTCCTCAGGTATGCTACATGTAGGATTCTACAAGATGGTACCTCACCATTGGTGCACTGGGAATGAAATATTAAAGAATAGTACAAAGCAAGTTACGACAGTAGACATCCCGAAGATGACGGTAGCAGACGTCCTACGGTGTCTGTCACAGGATGTTCTACGGATGTACACATTTGTGACAAACGGACGTCCCATAACTATCCACGGATGTCTCTTGCAAAAATGGACTTACTAGGGACGTCTGCACATCCGTAGGTGGTAGTCCTAAGGACATCCTATGGACGTCAGTATGTTTGTTGGGAAGTACCTACAGACAAGTCGCTATAGTAGAAGAAGAGGTGCAAGAACTGTCACGTGACGAGTGGAAAAATTGTAAAAACTAGTTCAATTCATATTTCATATTATGAAAAGGTTAACTTTATGCTCGCGCTTGTCACTATCAACCTAAGTTACATAACAACTGTCACTATTTTTACTCCCACCTTTAAAAACTATATCTATGGTAAATGTTGGCACGATGCTAAATAACTTTTTAAATACACATTGACAAGATGTGGCTTTGTGCGTTTTAGTCACGACACGAAGTTGACAACAACGGATTTTAGTCTCGGGTTCAATTTGGCTTTAATTTAATTATTTCACTTGTCAGTTATTTATGTAGTAGCGTTTATTTTAAGTTTAAATTTAGCGCGCTAAATGATGGTGGGACTATAGTGAAGTTAGCAATAAGGATGTTGGCTTAATCACTTTTATGTTTGGTTGTTTGAGAGCAGACGTGTTTTATGTATTTTGGAAGTTGGTTTTATTGTGATTTTTATAATTAGTATTATTATTAAAATATTCAACAATTATTGGCGGTTTATTTAAAAGACAAGGTTAAGGTTACTACAGAATTTCTCAGAAGCGGGATTACCTAGATATTGATGGCTGAATTTGAAGATAACGCGACGCCGGCAGACATGGGCGGAAGTTACCGTTAGAGGAACTGCAAGGTTCGAAATGCACGACTTAATTGCTGCTACCGTTGCTGCTGTTCAACAAGCTTCGGTAAGCCGACAAAACAATTTAAATTTTTAAGAATAGCGAGATTGCCGCATTATTACCGTGTTTTGGAGCTACAAGTGAAGAAGATGCCGAAGCGTGGGTATAGCGAGTTGATGCCGTGCAGCAGACTTATAATGTTCCAAATGAAATCATTAAGTTAATCGCGATTGGAAAATTACAAGGTACTGCGATAAATTGGTTCCATTCCAAAAGTGAATACATTTCGTTAAATTGGGACAGTTTGAAATATGAAATTTTAGAAGTTTTAGCAGCAGACCGAATAAAATTTTGTTATTTAAGAAGATGGAAGGACGGAGATGGAAGAAAAGCGAAAGTTTTAGTGCATATTTTAATGATAAAGTTGTTTTGTCAAATCGGTTAGGGTTAAGTGATGCAGACATTATTGAATATGTAATCGATGGGTTTGATAATGCAGTTTTGCAAAAGTCAAGCAAGAATGAAGGGATTCCGTAATTTGAATGAATTACTACAGGTCATGAATAACATTACGTCAAGTGACCGAAGTTGTGTTAGTTATGGTCCACCTTTGCGTTCAACAACTATACAAAGGAGAGATCGCTGTTTCAATTGCTACCGAGAGGGTCATTTAGCCAACAACTGTGCACAGCAAAGAAGACAGTATGGATCTTGTTTTAGGTGTGGCAGTACATCACATAAATTAGATTCTTGTCCTAAAGGAGACCAGTTACCCGCCCACAAGCCAGTACATCGCTCAGAGAAACCAGGCCAGCAGACAGTTCGACTAATATGGTACAAGCCGATAGCAGCATGCCAGTGTTTACGATACCAGTCAGGTCCCAACTAGCAAAGTTGTTGTATAAAATTTTGATTATGCGATAATATATTATTTTGTTATGATTGTTTTGTGGCTTTCAAAAAGCAATTATATTATATAAAAATTTCAAACATAAACATTTTGCTTTTAGATACTAAAATATTTTTAATTTTATCATAAAAACGTGTTTATAATGAAACTATAAAATATCTAAAATAGCGATTATGAAAATATTTTATAAACGTTTTTGAGTTTAACTTATTCGACATTTTAGCTAAAGAGATGCAATTGTTTTAAGTAAGTTTTATATCTATATTCAAGATACGCTACGTAACTGTAATATATCAGTAAGATAATTGTTTTCTTAGAGTTTTTAGTTCTTACAAAACAGTTGTATTAGACCATTCATAGCAATAATTTAGCTTTTTGCAGGAAAACGCTCTCATTCAAAGATGTTTTTAAAAATATTTCTTTACTATTTTGTAAGTGCTATTTTGGAAACAACTATATAATTTATATGCAATAATATAGTATTTTGTTATTAAAATGTAGAAGTGAGCTACTGTATAAAAGCAATAAATAACAATTTGGTCATATTACGCTCGCATATACATTTAAATAAAATTGTTTTATTCTGGTAAAATTATGTGCAAGTATTACACTTTTTATGTAACCACAATGAAATATAGCTTAGTTGTAGCCAATTTAATTGCTGCAGTGATTGCTGATTATAAAATAGTTTCCTCTTTCAAAATATAATTTCAGACTGAGTTCTTATGTTTCCGGATGACATACTCTCGTTATTAAGTGGCTGTAGCAAATACCTAATATGTCTTCTAGTTGGGTCTTTATTAGCTATCAGGCAATGGAAAAAGTTAAAAAGTGGTGCTTTTAGAAGAAAAGTAAAAATGCGTTACAGATATTTTACGCAGTGCTGACAATCTGGATTGGAATGAGTCATTAGAATCAACTGAAAAATAAATGTATTGATGAAAACATTGAAGAAATCCAGCAGAAATTCATCGTGCTCGCCAATTCTGCAATTGATAATTCAGAACAGGACATTGGCTTAATGCTGAAATATCAATAACTGCAGAATACGATGAGCTTGATGACGATTGTGAGCAAGATCAAACATCCGAGGATTTAAAAATGTGGAATTTAGAATGAACTGCGAATGTGGGCAGTGTCTCATAATGTTTCGCAAAGTGACACTGCGAGAGTTTATTTAAAAATGATAAATCAAAGATTTCCGGTATTATATTACCCCAGGATCCAAGAACATTATTAAAGACCTGTCAGACTGTTGTAGTGACAAAAGTGGGAAATGGACAATACTGGCATCACGGGTTGGAGATTCTGTTTTGAAACAAGTTTTATTAGCAATGCCAAATCGACCCACACATGTCTTCACTGAACATAAACATGGATGGTTTACCCACTTTACAGGAGCACTTGGAAAGAATTTTGTAGGAATTTTTATTCAACATTCTGTAGATTACCTGAAATAAAACCGATGATTATTGGCATTTACTGTGGGCTAGGGAAAGCCATCCGAAATATCGACCCTCTTTGTTCCGTTTGTTGAAGAATGTAAAATTATAACTTTTGAGGAAGGCCTAATTGTAGATGGAAGAAAAGTTATTGTACAAATTAGATGTTTTATTTGTGATTCACCTGTTTTAAGGGCATTTATAAAGGGTAAGTCATTTTGATCATTTTTTATTATAATATACCAATACTATTACAATTGGTTATTTGTCGTTTTCTAGGATTATCTAATTTTTAATGAAGTAAACAAGGATTACCTGCCTAAAATGTCACGACTGCTTGGGAGAATATTCTCACGTTTCGCGTACAGTTATACTTTCCGAGAGCAGGATGTCCCAAAACGAACAGATGAAGGCTTTTCGTGCAGGATTATATGGATCGTACCATAAAAGAGTACTCCGCTTAGGCATTGCCAATTAATATGATTGAAGAATTTTCCCGTTGGCGATTCACTCCATTTAATTGATCTAGGATTATTATGGAAGCGGTGTTTGTTAGGATGGCGAGGATGGTAGTTTTGGAAACTATAAAACAAAGATGGGTGTGCACGTGACATTGCTGCTGTATCAAATTTTTGGAGAGCTGTAAATTACCTTCTGAAATTCATAGGTCCGTACGTGGGCTAGATGTATTGTGCCACTGGAAGGGTCAGAATACCACTCGTTTTACACTACATCGGGATAGTAATACTTAAGGATATGCTTTACCAGAGGATGCTTATCCTATCACTTCCTAAAACTTTTTGTGCAGTAACAATATGTTCATCAGGATTTCATAAAAAGTTCCTTGAGTTTAGCCCGAGCATTGTTAGATGACTATGTAGAAACGTATAGAGATAATTATGGAGGAAGATTATATATCTAGTAACGTACATAACTTGACGCACTTAAGTTGATGAAGTAAAAATATTCGGACCTTTATCCAGTTTTTCATCCTACGCCATTTGAAAACTTAGATTGTATCCAGATTAAAATTTACTTAGAAACGGTCATCTACCATTGAAAGCTCAAGTTCCAAAACGGTTTTAGTGAAATAATGCAATGATGAAAAGGACTCTTTGATTAACAAGTGATAACTGTCCAGACAAGTTATCCTATTTTTGAAGTAAACAAATTTCTTGGTGGATTTTTAGAAAAATATTTGTTTGCGGAAAGGTTTAATGTTATCCTAATAGCGTCAAGAAAACAAGTGGTTTTTAACATATGATGATAATATTGTCGAAATGCAGTACGCGTTGACCAATTAATAATACTCCAATGATACAAGGTAAAGCGTTAAATAATATCGAAGATTGTTTCCGCTTTACCCAATAAATTCCTCGTATTTAAGTATTTTTAAAAGCAACTCACTAAATTTTAAAGATGTCGAAGTATATGGAAATAAAAAGTATCAAATGTAAAAACTGGTAGCAGTAGAATACAAAAACATGTATTTCTTCATTCCACTAACACATACTTTGTAATGTAATTCCTCACTATGAATTTTAACAGATAATGAACACAAAACTGTTGTCAGTTAAAAGTAAATATTTTAATGATTGAAAATAGTTAAAAAACTAAAAAATGTATTCATGTAAAAAACAAAAATAAAAATATTTCCACTATATAGATGTTTACTCATTTTAATAAGGTTAAATCTTCATGGCAGTTTTCCTCCACTACATGTTCCTGGTCATCATCGCTACATACTTTTCCTCGCTAATTACAGTCCTAAAAATTCAGAATAAAATAATTATTGCAAATATTTCTCGTTTATTACAGATTATTCTAAGGCCAGCCTACTTATTTTGCTACGCACATCAGAGGTTATTCCTTTCTCGTCATCAGCTCTGGAAGTGCTAGATTCCTTGATCGAGATTGGGTCACTTTTAATCTTTCCTACAAGTGAATTTAAGTTAAACACTTACTTTTTTTTGTAGAATTGATGCCATGCTAAAGATTACATACTTGATACAAACCTTATAAGAAAAGATTGTTTGGTCTCCTTTTAGTCTTAGAGGTTCGTAACATAGAACTCTCATGCCGTTTCTTTGAGTTTCTTATAACATTTTGAAAAAACTCTTCGCATGATCTTTTAGTGCCAAATGTTTCATCTGACATATTTATTATTTGGAAAAAAAGTGAATGGTATTTTTGAACATTTTAAAAGCTATTTTTTCTTTATTATCTCGAGCTCCGCCGGCCCAGGAACATAAAGTCATGAACCCGTGAAAATATCCTGTCTACTAACAAATAGCAGTTATTTAAACCGTTGCCATTTCCTTTTGCCACATATATAACTAAACTTTTCAACATAATTTTGTAGTTTAGTTTTATCACTTAACAATATTCTTTCAAATTTTCCACATCGTTGTATGTTTCTATAATGTTGAAAGAAGTTTCATCGGATGAATTACTCCTTTTCTCACAAAATCTACAATTTTTATTGTTTGTGAATTAGTAAAGTTGATGTTGCTAACCAAAGTGTCTAAAGGTGGTTTGAATTGTTCCTAGTTTTCCGGCAACTTTTTCTTGAACTTCTTTAGAGGCCAATGATTGCAACAAAACATTTTGATTTTCCATTATTATTGTTTGGTTAGTCAAATTTTATCTAGTTTTTCAATTATAAGAGTCGAGTTTGAGTTTGTATCTGTAAGTGATTCATTATCAAGCGGCAAATATAGAGACCTTAAATCGTTGTTATTATGATCTACCAGTTCATCTGTCTGTGTCAGTTCCAGATATAATTGGTTATTGGTTATTGTGCTGTTATTCACTTTATCAAGTTTTTGTGATTTTGTTTTTAACGGTATCATGACGTTGTCTTGATCATGTGCTGCTTCATTTCGACTTTCATGCAATAATATTTTCTCTTGAAGCTGGAATAAAAATTAAATATTTTGAATACCCACAGAGGTCGTGTTGACAATTAAAAGCATTTAGTGTATGTTCCTTTGGAGAAGCATAGTACTTACCAAGCAAGACTTCGCCAGACCGTTAAAATCATCATTTTCATTTCTTTTTAGGTAAATGAACTCTTGGTCGCTTCATAGTTCTTTGTACATTTCCATCGAACTCCGACTCTGTGTCATCATAGTCTAACATTCTTTCTAGTTCGCTCTCAGCTGTACTATAATTTAAAAGGTGGTCCCGTTTCAACTCACATTTAATTGAAAACCAATTTTCCTCTGGTCACACAATCGGGAATCTTCGCCAAGCGCTCCGCGCCAAATTTTGGCCACCACAAAATTCCGTTAGACTCCCATGCTGTTGGAACTATAGTTAGTTGCTTTTACCTTTCTCTATTGTTTGTACTATTTTAAACATGATTTCTTATTATGTTTCTCCTATAATCAAAGAATAAACATTAATGGACATTACATATGCATATTATTAAGATTTTGCTGAAATGAATGTTGAACTTACCAAATTATTTTGTTGGTGTACAATACTAATAATACCAAGACGCAACCATAACAAAATCTAAACAGACACATATGAAGAAAACGATTGTACGATTGTAACCGCTAAGACAACGACGGATAACAAACTCAAATAATCATGCCCAAATGGTTATGCTATGTATTGTCGCAATAAAACAATAATAAAATAGGTATGTTTTATAGTGGCTTCTGTTCTAAGCTTATGATTTTATAAGTGCAACCAATAAGCTCACTATATAATACAAATAAATTTTATAAGTGTATTGAAAAACACCTTACGCAAAGAATTGTGAGTGTGTTATAACCTTGGTTATAACAAGCGCCTTAGTAAAAGTAAGCATAAAGCAAAACTGTTAAATAATGCTGATTTTGTAACGCTTACAAAATAGTTTCATTATAAAAATTACTTATCGTAATACTTTAAAAATAAATATGTTTTATTTTGTTTTAAAATTTGCGTTTCTGCGATGCTTGCGAACTATACTTGAAATGAAGAATTTCCGTATAAACAATGGCACAGAGCCGGATTAAAAGCGAATTTTAATTTGTATTAATTTTTCATACCGCACTAGTTTTGGATCAAAGGAATAACATGTAGGTACGTACGGTAATAGTATATTTCAAACTAAGGTAAGAAAAGTGCTATATTGTAGACCGCGGGGCAATTGTTATAAACCGAGCCGAAGGCGAAGTTTGTAATGCCCAAGGTCTTCAATAGCACTTTGTTACCACAGTTTGAATACAATTTTTCCCAGCCTCTTTCATTTAACATAATTTAAAGTTGAAATTTCAAAAATTGAATACTGTTGTTTCCTTGGAAAAAATTGGTAGTAGGCTCATTTGTAAAGTATTAAATCGGTAGTAGGCCCATTTGTCAAATATTTTGACATTTTCCGGGCATCATGTTTGCTTTGGAGTGACGTATGTACTTTTCCTCCCTAGGTATGCAAAGTACAACTTTCCTCCCTCAAATGAGGTGTGAACGATTCAACTTTCAACCCGGCTGGGAAAAAAATTAGTTAAATATAGTACATACGAATATGTATAGATAAAAAAAAACAAAACAGACCGTAACTCAAACTTTTTATACTCATTTTTCTTGCTACCTGGAACGCTATGGTTAATAATGAATAGTAAAGGTATACCGGAATAGTGAAACTATAAAAAAAGTATTGTTTGAGAACAACGAAAATTCTTTTGGGATGATTTTCAACCCTTACAACTTATAATAAATTAAATGGTCCACTCGACCAACCTACCAATCCGATGGTGACAGAAAAGTGTAGCTTGCATGAAACATGAGACTTAAAGAGATTTAAATACATACTTTGATTTTTAATTCACCATGTTCTCTAATATCATCTTTTAGAAATGTTTTCCAACATAGACGGCATGTTTTGTATTTAACGAAATGTCAAACTAAATGTCAAACTAATTGTAAAATAACCAAAAATGCTGTTTTTATTTCGTTTTGTGAAAATCAGAATTATTTTCACGTTCCACCTGCGTTTTAAAATTGTCCACTCGTTATGAAATGTCAAATTTTAAATGCATTAAAATGTCACATTTTTCATAATTTGTTATTGATGACATAACTAGTTATGAAATTAATTTTATTCACAATCACTATTGTAATGTGTGAATTGCAAACTTTCTAAAGGTTTGAAAGTTTGCCGTTTTTAACTGTAATGACTTTCTCATGGGTTGAAGGTAAACAGCTGTTCGCTTTCAACCCAAGAGAAAAGAGAGAAATAAATAAAAAGACAAAAGTTTCAATGTTGCTATGGTTACACAAATCGCTTCCATTTTTATTGGTCGAAGCATGTTACAAAGGTTTTCAGTTTATATTATTTCACTTCAAAAATGTAATTGTGAATAAAATAGTATACATACCTCGGTAGAAATTCCATTTCATCCTCGCGCTCTATCCGACCGACAGCCCTCGGATGAAATGAAACATTTTCCACCTCGCATGTAATATACTAATTTGTACTCATTGCTTAAAATTACCATTTTCCCGAATTAATTTGAGTGCGGGAAGTAAACATTACCTACTGTAAGCAACTGTTTCAGATTATTTTGACAGGAGTAATAAGTAAATCAAAACGGTTTGAGAAAGGACTGTATAACTTATTCTGTGCTATAACTACATTTACCTTATTTGGTTTGGAAAACTAGCTTATCGCTCGTTTTAGTAAATACATACTATGCATTCGTCAAAATTACTCTTTTCATAACTGGTTACGTAAATGATTTAGTATCCATAATATAACATGTATTGATAAGGGATCGTCAACCTATACTACTCTCTGGAGATCAAATGTAAGAACCCAAAAACCTCTTATTATAAGATTCGACTTCATTAAAAAACTAGATCCGGTTCTGCTACAAATTTTTCTTATGAGACGGCGTCCATATTGACTACGTTTTTTAGAATAATTTTTTAACAAAACTGTGTTGCATAATGGTGGCGTTCTACACAATTTGATTTTATAACAAAACATCAACCAACTTATTAATTTTCAATTAAATAAAATTTTCTCAATGTGAAGGCGCATTAAAATTTAATGCATAATACATATATAAATCACAATAAAAAAAATTTCCAATCAAATTTGGCATTGCATGTGCTTTGACTTCTATAATCAGCCAAACCAAAACATGATTACTACTTACGCCATATATACATTCAGCGTCTTTAAAAATAAAACATCACACCATTTTTACACACAGAAAATAATTAAAAATACTTTTGCATTAACTATATTTCATTGGCGACTTTTGTAGAATTAAAAAGCAAGTATTAAACTCAATATATAATAATTATAAAACAAGTTTTATAGGCATTTCATACATGTTGCAAATAAGACAAAACTAAATGTAACTTAAGGTGGGTAATAGAAACGTTATAAAATATTTTTATAATGAAGTTCGTTAAAATTTTATAAGAATTGTAAAAACGTTTATATAACTATTTTTTTAGTTTTCGGCATACCTTACAAAATGAATCATACTGCTAAATTATTGTATAAAAGGTGCCCATTTTGAGTTTATAAAGGTTATCTACACATATTAGGAACATTTCTAACACTTAAGTTATTTTATAAAATCAGTTTTGGAAATGTTGTCTCCATCTTTATAAAATATGAAATTGTTGGTTGGGGGCCTACAGTATTAAAAAAAATTTCAATAGGCATATAGTATATATATATTTTTGTAAATGTAAATAAATTTACATACACACAAGAAAAACTCAAATAAACTCGATACAAATAAAATATAAAATTTGCAATAGTAGGTACTATTTCGATTTCTGCTGTCTTGCATGCCTTTGCTTGGAAAATCTGAACCATTCTCCGCCAATCTGCTCAAATTCGTTTTCTTTTAAAAACTGTACGTATTGACACCTCATCTAAAATTGTAAATTAGACGTTTATAAATAAGTAGTTTATTTGACATACCTTTAATATATTTTATTATATTAAGCTTTGATACACGGAAGTTGTTCCTGTAACCCATTCATGAACAAAACATGCCACATTCATTTGTAAATGTTCTATTCAAAATTCTATATATGGCATCTTTTGGAGAATTTCCACCTATAGTCTTAATGTAGTTTCTCTGAAAGTAAGTCTGAATTATACTCTAAACAACAATCCCTGTATATTTATAAATATTAAAAAAAAATTATTAAGAATTGAAGAGTGTAAAACATACCCACATACTAAAAATCAGAAAATTTGTGGTTTTTGTTTTTTTTGAGTCAGCCCAGTGGATGTAGGTCATTTTAAAAAAATATACATTTGAAAAATGCTTACAAACAATGCAAGTAGTTCTTTGTTGCTATTTAACTGTTCTTCAAACACGATTACTGCTTCTGTACTTTTAGAGGAGAAATTCAGTTGTTATTACGTTTTCTTCTTCAACTATTGCTGCATTACGATTACTCTTTTCTATATTTTCCAGTCTGCTGTTTATAGCTGTTAAATTTAGATTAATTAACTTCAACGACCTCACCATTTTTGCATAGCAATCTAAAACAAGTACTTTTAAAGGTAAGTATTTAAAGAAAAGTACTAAAACTACCTTTCAATTCAACAATATCTACGTCATGTACCCGTGTAGCAAGAGACCCTGGAATAGGGGACGAAGTAGCAGAAATTTCTAAAAATTAAATTTTTATAATATATTATATTGATCATTATAATCAGTTTTCGTTATAAGCATGAATTTTTTAAATTTAACATTCATAAGCATGTAATTACTACCTATGAATTGAAAATATTATAAGTTTAGTTTTCATTAAAAGCAATTTTACTTTGTATAGTTACACCATTATAATTCAATTACGAATAAGTTTCTTGTGCTTAGAGGATTTTCAAACGTCGTGAGCAAAGGCTTTACATTATGTTAAATGTTACAGTTCACAATTATAAACATATGTTATGATATGTATAGATGGCGCCCTATGTTATACACAAAAAAAAAAAAGGAAAAAAATTTGGTTATGTTGTAGCGTGAACCTATGCTTTTTGTGTGCGTGTGCAAGTGGGTCGGAATAAATTAGTACAAAAATACATGTTGTTTTACAATTAAAACACAAATATCTAATAGGTTATGGGCCCAGATAATTTCTGTGCAATATAAACAAATAGTGATTAGTGATTATTAAAAGAAAGTTCGGCAAACCTAACTTAATAAACGAAAACGTAATGGCGGGAACTAATAATTTTCTAGTACCTATTTTAGAAGCCAACAATTTTAATAACTGGCAATTTCGAATTGAAACAATACTTAAGAAGGAACAATGTGAACGAGGCCTTAGAAGACCCACCCGATGAATCCGCTACAGCTGAATTGAGAAGAAGTTTTGAGAAGGTTGATGCTAAAGCAAAAAGCAATAATAGTACAGGGTATTACGGACAAACATTTGGATATAATCAAGGATTGCAAAACAGCGAAAGAACAGGTAGGAGCACTAAAAATGTTTTTAATAGAACAAGCTCTTTTACAAAATTGTCATTATGGAGAAAATTATTAAATTTAAAGTCTGGAGTAAATGAGAAACTAGAAGACCATTTCCTTAAATTCGAAACTATAATTAGGGAATTAAAGGATTTAGGGTCTGATATAAATACCAGTGACAAAGTTTGTCATTTACTTTTGTCGTTACCACCACAGTTTGATGCAGTAATAACAGCACTTGAAACAATTACAGAAGTAACCGTAGATTTTGTAAAAGCTAGACTTTTTAGATGAAGAAATAAAACTTCATTTAAAAGATGAAAATAAGTCAGATAAAAATAATGAAGTAAGTTTTAATGCTATAAATAGTAAAAATTGTTACACATGTGGGAGCCAATTTCATTTTCAAGCCCAATGTCCTAGAGGAAATTTTGTTGCTCCGCAAGGTAATTACAGAGGTTCGCAGAGTTACAATTACAGAAATAATCGAGGTACTCGAAGTAGAAGAAGAGGTAGCAGAGGTTATCGAAGACCACATCAACAAGCTAACGTCGCAGAGGAACCCGTTATGCTGTATGCAGCAAATGTATGTGAGGAAACTCAAGGTAACACTAATTTTATAATAGATTCAGGGGCTAGTAACCACTTTGTCAAAGATAGTCTTGAAAAATATATGAGTGATGTTAAACATTACAAAACCCTGTATCTATACATTTAGCAAATGGAGAAATTTTAACAACGAATAAAATAGGAATTCTTAAAGGTAAATGTCAAGGGCAAATTATATGTATAGAGGCCCTAATAGTACACGATATTAAACATAATTTGATTTCTGCATCCAAAATGACTTCAAAGGTCACAAAATTGTTGTGAAACAGCATGAAACAAAAATAATTGGCAATAATTTTGAATTAACTTGCAACATTAAAAACGGTTTATATATACTATCTCTAGATGAAATCTGCACAAAGAAGAAGCATGTAATGTGTCATTGGATGAAAATACCTGGCACCGAAGATTGGGGCATGCTGGAAAAGATGCGCTTCTTCAACTAGGATTAAAAATAAATAAGCAAAATATATGTTCAACGTGTGCAGAAGGAAAAGCAACGAGGTCGTCATTTTCAGCAAGTCAACGATGTTCAAAAGGAATCGGAGAATTAATTCATAGTGATATATGTGGACCAATAAATCCATGTACAAACGAAGATGGCAAATACTTTCAAGTCATCTTAGATGACTACTCTCTCTTTAGTAGTTAAAGTATTGAAAAAATAAAAGTGAAGCAGAAGGAAATTTAAAGAATACATTGCAGAAACTGAAAGACAACATAATGTGAAAATAAGGCGATTGAGATTAGATAATGGAGGAGAATTTACATCTAAAGATTTTAAAGGATTTTGTAAACAAAACGGTATTAATTTAGAATATACAATGCCTTACAGCCCACAGATGAACGGGAAGAGTGAAAGAATGAATCGTACTTTGTTAAACATGATACGAACAAAAATAATCGATTCAAATATACCAAAATACCTTTGGGGAGAAGCCGTAAAATGTTCTGCTTATGAGTTGAATAGAACCCCGACTTCAGTTTTACCGAGAGGGCAAACACCTTCACATGTATGGCACGGAAGAAATGACCTCGGAAATTAAGAATTTTTGGATGTCGCGCGTGGTATACTCTACTACCAAGGAAACAAGTTAGAACCAAAGGCAAAGAAAGCAGTATTTATTGGATATTGCGGGGGCGGATATAGGTTGTATTTACCTAATGAAAGGACAATTATAAAAAGTAGAGATGTACGTTTTGATGAACGAGTTATGGAATTTAAAGAAAAACAAGAAACTGAAGAAATAAAAATTGTAACGCGGAAAACAGAATAGAAACTGAAATTAGAAAAATGAAGAACATGAAGAAATTGACGAAAGCTCAGATGAATCTGAAGATCCTTTACCGAACATACGAACGTCAAGATCAGGCAGAAATATATTAAAACCTAAGCATCTCGATGACTATGAGATGTATGCCGCTTATTGTTTACTTTCTTCCACAGAAGAACCAAAACATACGAAGAAGCATGCAAAACTAAAGAATGGCAACAAGCAATAAATAACGAACTAGAAGCCCATGAAAAGTTACAGACATGGACTCCAACTGATTTACCTAATAGTCATGAAGCTATCGAAACAAAATGGATCTTTAAAATAAAAGAGGACGGAACTAGAAAGCGAGACTAGTTGCCAAAGGATTTCAAGTTCCTAACAGCGAGAAGAATATAGTTATGCGCCGGTATGCAGATTAACAACAATACGAATTTTATTATCCGTATCTATACAAATGACTGGAAATTAAACAAATAGATGTCCTGACCGCTTTTCTAAACGGATTACTAGACAATGACATCTACATTAAAACACCTGAAGGATTGAAAACAAATGCACAGTATTTAAAACTTAATCGTGCTTTATATGGATTAAGAGATGCGCCAAATTGTTGGAATATAAAATTCAACGAAGTTATGTTAAATCTAAGTTTTAGAAGATCTGAATACGATTATTGTTTATACTCAAAAATCAAGTTTACTTAGTTTTATTTGTTGACGATGCTTTATTGACCGGGCCTGAAGAAGAAGTTAATAAATTAGTTCAAAACTTACATAATCATTTTAAAGTGAAAAATATAAACAATGTTTCAAACTTTCTCGGAATGGAAATAACTCGAATGCAAACAGGACTTAAAATTACTCAAACTAAAATGATATCACGTTTATTAAAAGAATTCGGTATGGAAGAATGTCGAGAAATAGCTACTCCTATGGAAGTGAACTTTCAAATAGACAGTAATGAAGAAGTAGTGAATGATGTGCCTTATAGACGATTGATATGTAGTCTTATGTATTTGTCAATCATTTCGCGCCCAGATATCTCTTACAGTGTTTCATTCTTGAGTAGAATTTTAGATAAACCTACCGTTAACGCGTGGAAAGATGGTAAACGCATATTAAGATATTTAAGTGGAACTAAAATTATGGGTTAACATATACGAAAGGTGATTGCGGTTTAGAAACTATGTGTGACGCAGATTGGGGAGGCGACAGACAAACTCGGAGAAGTGTTAGTGGATTTGTAGGTTTTCACGCCAAGAATCTGATAGCATGGCATTCCAGAAAACAGAGTTGTGTAGCTCTTTCTTCTATGGAGGCGGAGTACATATCTGCAGAGCAGCCGCTCAAGAAATCGTTAACTTAAAGGGCGTTTGTTCTGAATTTGGTGAGAAAAAACCTGTTGTTCTAAAAATAGACAATCTCAGTACAATTTCAGTAATCAAAACTTTTGAGAACTCTAAGCGAAGTAAACACATAGACATAAAATACCATTTTATTAAAGATCTGGTTAAAGAAAGAGATTGTTATTCAACATGTTAGTTCTACCAATAATTATGCTGATATTTTAACTAAACCACTTTGTAAAGAAAATTCTTAGCATTAAGAAAACATTTGTTGAGTGATTGATTTAAATTTTGAAAACTTTATTTTGTATTAAGAATTTATGTTTGTGTTCGTTGAGCAATAGAAATGTGCTTGTTTAAATATTTAGTTTAAGACATTTCAATTGAGAGGGCTGTTAAATGTTACAGTTCACAATTATAAACATATGTTATGATATGTATAGATGGCGCCCTATGTTATACACAAAAAAAAAAAGGAAAAAAATTTGGTTATGTTGTAGCGTGAATCTATGCTTTTTGTGTGCGTGTGCAAGTGGGTCGGAATAAATTAGTACAAAAAATACATGTTGTTTTACAATTAAAACACAAATATCTAAAAACCATTACACACATGATGAAAATGTGTTTTTTCTACTCCCTTTGTCAGTAAGACGTCAAAAACGCAACTGTTTCCTTTGATTAGTAAGTGGGCCTTTGCACACATGCACGTAATGAATTAAAACGTAATATATATATATATATATATATATATATATATATATATATATATATATGTTACAGGTCGTCGTCATGGAGACATAGATATTCTCTTGAGAATAGGTAATTCAAATTGTGATAGAAGATTGTCGTAGAAAAAGCATAGTACATGTCTCAGTAGTAAAGCAAGTAATATGCTCTTTACTACTCTCGTTATGTAATATACTATTAAATCGAATTAACAATGTAATATAGTAAAAGAAATAGCGTAGTTTTCCAAAAGGTCATATTTCACGACGATGTTTGAAAATCCTTTTATAATAATAAGAAAAAGTACAAAACCTGCAGTATGAGTACTATCTTGGAAAATGATAGGCAATGATGTTATGTCTATTGATTGAGCGAGCGACTTATCTGAATACCTACAAACACGTCAAAAGTTACGTCATATATACCATATAATCAGAAAAATAAGAAACGCAATTATACTTACTCATTGTTAATAACATCTTCATATTGACGTGAATTTGTGAATGCAGTTAATGGTAAAGATGGTGGTGGTGGTATATTTGTTGCTTTTCGTCGATCTATAAATAGTAATTAAGTAATAAAAAAAACGATTAAAATAATACTGGCCTTTGGGTTCGGAATAATCAGAACTTTCAGAATCAAATACAATGCTTTTTCCTTTCTCATGCCTCGTCCTTGCTCTTCTGAAGAGGTGTAATCAACGAGTTCTGCTTTTTTACGAGCAGTGTCAAGTGAGACTACACAAATGTATTAGACATCGTTTATGGTATAATGTAAATCCATGTAAAACTTAATTATCAACAATATCTCATTGCACTCCAGACATTCAATTTATACATTTGCATTCTTTAAATTTTAAATAGCAGTTCAAATTTGAAAATATTGTTGATAATGTATTAAGAAAAATAAGAAAACTTTACCACCGATTGTTTCTAGAATAATATCGTGTTGCTCTCAAGCGTTAGCATCTGCTTGAATTGCTTTTTTTAATGCAAAGATTAATGTTCTTCGCATTTGCTGGCCACCAACATTTTTTATTATCATTTATTAGCCAAGCCACAGGTACTTTTCTGATACACTGTCAGGTTCGTTTGTAAATCTCACAACAGCATACATTTCTTGAAAGAAAATAAATTCTTTTCATTCCAAAGTAATACATTTGTTACATTTATAACTTTAAATTTGACAATTATTTCATAATGTATAGGTATGGTACATTTCAAATAGATATACATATTATCAAAACTCACAAAAGAATGTCCCTGCGTTATTGTTTTATGAACTTAGAAATAACATGAAATATAATTTTCCTATACTATCGTTTTATGTAAGAGAAACAAAGATACAAAATAATAAGTTGTCATACAGACAAAAACTTTGAACTTGACTCGACTTGACTTGACCAACCAAATATGTAACACGTATTCACTAACAACCTATGTACTTTTTAAAAACATTTTCTCTTAATCGCCGTGCAACAAAGGTATTACAATATATTCATCACCAACATTTGAAAACTGTAAAGCATACATATTTTTTAATATTTGATGGTGAAATTTTATATGCTGGTGAAAAATTATTAGAAACTACCGCTATTCCCAACTTTAAAGAATCACATGGATCATTAAAAATGGTTTTAAATTTAAATAATTTTGAACAAGTAAAACAACATTATCAGTACCACCATTTTCATTGTCTGCATATATTTTTCTTACAACAACTACTGAATTATTACTCAAAGTACAACAAATTGTCATAATTTTTTGTTGAAATACAAAATCCATCAAATTCCAAGTGTTTAATATCCCTGCACAATTTGTCTGTGTAATAGACCACTGGAAATTGCTTGGGTGTAAATGTTGTAGAACAATTTCTTTCCTCAACAATTCTATTTATCAGTTGCTCAAAGGTTTGCCACTATTTTTAGTTTTGTTTTATTTTATACATATAATTTCATAAGTAAAAGCAGAAAATCGATCTAATGATCCAAACGCTTTTACATCATTTGACAAATGTATAAGGTTGTGTACATTATATGATATAAATTCAAATCCGTACAGCGAACCATAACTTTGAACAAACCATAACAATAATGAATTTGCGTAATCAATTAATTGGGCACAAAGCGTTGGATCAGCAAGTATTCGAATAGCAACGCTTAAACAAACAAAATGTTGATAAAAAACGAAATGGCAAAACATCTTTTAAAACAACTGGGCCTGTGTAAAGTATAAATTGCCTGAATTCCGTAGCCTTCCACCGATCAATCTCAAGAATACTCCTGGGTTTTCTAGCAAATTCATTGGGTATAAACCTTTTCAATGCTAATAGTTTTTCAGAAAGCATGTTAATTAAGCTAGCTGGTCGTAAACGTACATCCATTGCACCATACACCCAAAATTTTAACAACCGCTTCATTACTCCCAAACAAACCAAGTGCATGTAATCGAGAGGTATTTGGCCAACCATGTCTAAATTCAATTCTTCTAAACAAGATGTCCCTGTGTGATGTTCTGGTTGCAATCTAGTTTTAAATGATGTTTTGGTTCTTAAACTACAGTTAACTTCAGGAAATGTGACCCTATTCTGAACAAAATCTCCTTCCTGAATACACTTTGTACATCCAAAATACCCACTATGACTTTTGACACAAGAGATAAAGGCTTTCGCAGGTGCGTCGCATATGATTGCATTAATTTTGAAACTTATTTTGTGATTATCTATATTCAAACCATCTTCCAACAATTTTTTGCTTCATCAACAAATGGTCTTAAAAATATTTACATCATCAGGTTTTTAATACCATGGTAGACTCCAACTAAAAATGGCTGTACATGAAAATCGGCTACAATAGATCCCATGATTGGCCAAAATTGGCTACCAGAGCTTTTGGATAATGGCAATCCATCAATATTTAAATTAAAACTAATTTCTTCTGGAAATGAATTGAAATACTTTTTCACCGAGTACTTTAGAGATGAGGCAAGTCCTAAATGAGCATACCGTCCACCACTAAAATTTAAATTAACAGAACTACACCTTGAGTTTTTACTAAAGCCCTAACATCCTTTGGTAGATCAGAATGACCATGTAATCTCAGTATTCCTAATAATGAATTTACTGCAGCATGTGTGATATTATTTTCTATGACCCAATTTCCTAACTTTTCAGTAAGGGTTAAATTACGTAATCTTGCATTTTACATGAAATTTGGTTATCAACTAATAATTCATTTACAACTTGTCTAGCATTTCCATATTCATCATCACATAAGAGGCTGTTATCAAATTCACTTTCTGTTCCTGAAGACAACTCACACGTCAGAGAGTCAAGTACATGCGAGGTGGGCAATGGGCATGTGATTTTGTCACAATTTTCATTATTAATTAGGTTCACATCCTGTGTTAAATTATTATGAAATGATGTTATTTCTTCTACCTGTACATCATTTTTGAATTCGGAAGCGATTAGTTGATTCCTTCGTCTTTTCGATAAAAGGTGTAAATCTTTTTCGGCAATTTATAATTCTGTAAGATTAAACAATAAAGTTAAGTCAAATTACCAATTACATTAATTCTGTTATTTTCATGGATCATTATAAAAATAGCTCTCCTGGCCTTACAGATCTCAATGGAACAATGTCCCTCGTCCCATTTTTCCCATATAAAGCATACCCCTGTGCTTAATACGCTATTTATTTAGTAATACCAATATAATATATAAACAACGATAGAAATTATACTGTTTCAAAAACAAAAATTAGTTCCTACAACGATCATAATTATTTACATTGAAAGTAATTTTACCTTGCCTCACTTTTGTACATCCATCAATAACAAATTCACCCTATAATTTATTATTTTATACAGTAATTAAATTATAAATTCAAGGAAACTATTAAATTATAAAATAAAATCAAATTTTGATACTACAAATTATTAGGTTATGTTACACCACAGGAATAGATACTTACAATTTGATTTAAGAAACAGCTCCTGCACCATTAAAAACTTAAATAACCTGGGTTTAAATGACGTATATAATAATATAAAATATTTGTACTGTAATAGGTATTTTTTACTGAAAACGAACTGAAAAGCACACTAACATTTAACGAAGCAAAGCCAATATCAGTGCTGCCGCCGACAACAATTAGTGATGCCAACTTAACACTCACATCAAAATAGTCCACTTAATTTCAAATAGTTTTCTAGAGTTAACAATGTAACAGTTATGCACCAATTTTATATATATACGATTCAGATAATTATGTAATCGTTCTATAACAAACAAATAACAACATTACACATCTGCCTATGTTCAACTGATGTTACACTTTATATCATTGTCGTATAACGTCATTTATCTCACATCAACTTTCAAATTATATTACACTTATGTATAGAAAACAAAACAAATGTTAGTTATCAAGGTTACCTTCTGATATATAACATCAAGGTTGGGAAGTTTACACCAAAAGCAGTTTTAATTGCCGCAGCTGTGCTATGGGAAAATAATTGTGCTGCATACTTTACCCGCATTTTTTTAAAATTAGATGGCATAATGTGGTTTGCATTAATTTTAACCATTGCTCTTGTTGATGAGCTTCGTTGGATCCGCTTCATAAGTTTTTACAATATCGTTCCATGATACATTTTTATTGCCAACAACAAATTGAAGTTTAGTATTCATAAAATTATTGCGTAGAGATTTCAATAAATGTGGGACATCAAATACTGTAAATATTGGTTGCCCACCAATAGTCAAAACTGGATTTTCTTTTGTTGCACCTAATAAACTAATTGCTGCTCGATTATTTGTACCTTGGTCACAAACCAAAACCAATGGGTTAAACTTTAACTGTTGTAAATGCTTAACTACATAAGGAATTATTTGAAACAGTTCATTTGACTTAACAGGACCAGAAGAAACAAAATAACACAATGGCAATTTCCAATTGTACAACAGACCGCGTGCTAAGAAAACTAGAGCCGTATTTGCCAACATCCTTTCTCTTCCAAAAAATCCTAGATCTTGAAAACCTTCAATGATATCTTGCTTTTGATTAAATTCCAATTGTTTTTTCAGTCTGATTTCATCAAAGCTTATTACACACATTTTCTCTTTCTCGGACATACTCTTCGCTTTTAGTAACAATTTGTTGGATAGATTATTATTAAACCCGGTTTTCAAATTTAAAACGTTTAACCAATTTTGAATTAGTCTTATTGACGGTAACACAAATTTTAAGTTAGACAACATAAATTTATAAGCTCCTGGCGATTTATAGTATAAGGACAAAGCTAATTCCTTTTCTGTTTTCAGCCATTTACGGTTTTTCTTATGAAATAACTGCATGTATATAAATGTTTTTAAAGCATGACTTTTATGTTCCAATAAATTGTTGAGAACGAACATAATGGAAAACGAATTCTTTTTTTTAATCTATAAGTTTGTGATCGCTTGGCATCAACTTTTTGGTCAGATGCCTGATTTTAATCGAAAATGCTTTACATTTTTTTTCTAAGAGTAATTCTCTGACAATGGCATTTCAAAAATACGATCGCTCAATACAGACCCCACGCTATGTGTTTCGTCATAATCGAAGTATTTTATAGATCCATTTGCAACCAACCTATTTTCTTTATCTTCATCGTCAGAACTTGAAACTAATTTTCGTTTTCTTTCGTATGTGTTAACACAGGATTTGATTTTGATGTTTCAGCATAAACCTCGTTCTCTGCAAAACAATTAAATAACTATAATTAATTACACTCTTATGTAGTAGAAATAATTATACAACGATATATTAAAAATTGGAAGACAAAGTGAAAGTACTAAAGGAAGACCTAAAAAATACGATCCAATTTAGTTTAATATGATAGAAACTAATCGTAATTGTTGAAAACGTTAAAAATGTTTTACAAAATTTTATAACAATTTATAGAATGAATTATCTTATACGAATATTGTATTCTCATTTCATCTTTAGATTTAAAAAATGCATACATATTTTTAGTTTAAAATTGAATCCATCATAATTAATTTAGCAATTATATGTTTATGTTGATTTTATTCAAACAAACCACAATGAAAAAATATGGGCAGGGGTTTAAAAGCGGTTTTCAGAGAAATTGACGGATGGTAAGAAAGCCGGATTGTTAGAAATAATCGAAAAGCTTTTGTGGCGATGACTCACCGAAAATACTTTTGCAATCAAATTGCCGCACGTGGCCAACAATAATCTGACTGTTTTGATTATCTCTACGATAACGCTTTTAATCATCTTTAAATTATTTATAAAGTTCAGTGTATTTACTATAAAAGTAACATTATTTTGCTGTATAAGTAATGCTTATAAATGTTAAGAATATTAATTTAAATTTACTTACCGTAGTCACAAGTTAATTTCTCGGTATAAAAAGATTAAGTAGGTGTAGATATTTAACTACGTATTTATTCATACTGTGAAGTAAAATAGAGAAACGTTCTTACCTTTGTTGTTAAACTTAATTTGGTAATTGCAGTTTTCCTTAACAATTTTCGTTTTTGATTTTGTATAATGTCTGGTAAGTAAAAAATGATTTTCACATACTAGTTTATTATGCAAATTATCATCATCCATAAACACTACACTAATATTTCCACAGTTTTTCCATTCTTCTAGTCTTTGGAATCTTTCACGGGAAACTTGAAGAAACTAATTTTATCTTTCCGATTATTATTAAAACAGTTTTCATATACACACGTGATTTACAGCACTCATTGTAATGGAATTACAACTAAAATTCAAAAACGTCAATATGGATAAGCAGAAACTACACCATCTAGACACAAACAATGCAACTAATTTCAAAATTAATCTCGATCCAATACGCTTACAACTCCTCTATTTCTCGGATCCACTTTTGTATACGCCAAACTTCATATACCGTGCGCATTTTTATAAACCTTCAATCAACGACAAATTACCATATCCGGATCAATATTTGGATTTTTTTTTGTCAGAATTTTTCTTTCTTACAGGACGTCTATTGAAGATTGCCGGCTAATTGACCTAGGTGTACAACAAGATCTTTGTGACTCTTCATCAACTATTGAATCAGGTGATTTTACGATGGAACCATCATCCTGAATTTCATATTCTCCTTCAGTCTAATAAAATTGAAAGTATATGTTTATCTGCTACAAATTTGAAGTTTTTAAAAAAGTTACCAAAGGTACTTGTACCGTCTACAGCCAATAGATCTTGTTCCGAGTTTTCCCATTGGTCTTCAGTATCAACAAAAAGTTTTTCGATCAAAAGATGACTTATGCGAGCGAATGATTAAGGAATCGTTCAAAAATGCATTAGGTTGTAATACCATAATGAAGGTTTATAAACCTGTAAAGAAAATCAGATTGTGCACTTGACAAATTATATAGCTATTGACTTAAGTGGGGTTCACACTTGTGCATTTTGTTGCAGCATTTTGTAATGCAGCATGAAAATGCATGCATTTTTGAGTTTACACTATGCATGTTTTGTGCATTTCTTAATGCCGCATCAAAATGCACGATTTAGAGCATGTTCTATTTTCTGTGCAGTTTTGAGGCATTTCTAGTGATTTTTAGTAACTTTAACGTTACCAATATCAGTGTTAAGGTTGCAACAAGTGTTTGGTGGACGAGTTTGTTTGTTGATTGTGGTTAACGTTAAAATTTGTTTGGTTTCTGAAATATTATTAATAATGCTTAAACAAAATCGTACATTCGGTTGGACGCGTGAAATTGTAAAAGATTTGATAGCCCTTTACGAATCCCAATGTTTACTTTATACCACCACGAGTTCGGACTACAAAAAATAAAATAAAACGGATGGAAGCAATAATATTTATTAAAACTCATTTAATTGAAAAGTACCCCCACGAGTGCCTCAATCTTACAGAAGATGACATTAAAAAGAAGATCCATATTTTAAAAACACAGTATTCAAAAGAACGAGCTCTATTACAACAATATTTATCAAGGGTGCATCCTCTGGCGTACATTTCAAAATTATGGTGTTTTGATTTTACTGCAGTTTTTACACAAGGTGACCCAGTTGTAGAAAGTGAAACAAATTTAGAAGTAACTGTAAGTACCTTTCTGTATGTCAAAGTGTCCCGTAAAACATAAGTTTTAATCAGGAATCTGTCAGTGACGTAAATACAGAAGAAATGGAAGGTATAATTTTTGAGGGTTCGGTAGAAGAGTACCAAGATAGTTTTTATCCAAGTACGCCAACACAACCTTCAGGGTCATCCAAAAAAACCCGAAGCCGTGATAGTTCTCATAAAAGCAAACAACACAACTCCTTAGCAGTTACATCTGTATTGAAGTCAGCTCTTGATACGTTACAGGAGCACAGAAATAAAAAGCCACGTGAAGATGATGAGTTTGATTTATTTGGAAAGTATGATTGTACAAACTGTTTTAGAAAGTATAATTATTTGTTAATTTTCAGAATGATTGCTGCTGAATTACGGAAAGTGAAAGATGTTAATAACGTAAAAGAATTAAAAGTAATCTTTTAAAAAATAAAAGGTGGCTTTACATGTGTCCGTTTTCCGAAGGTCCGATAATCCGGAAGTGTTTCTATTGGATAAAATATTTAAATATTCTTTGGCGGTAACATCCTGCCGAACAATTTTAACTTTCGTACGACGTCGTAGAAATATAAATTATTTTCAACTTTTACGAGAAGTCGTGCAATTTTTGGTTAACTCTAACCTCAAATATTTGTGTTGTGTGGTTTTATCTCGGTAGTTTTAAATTTTCAAGAATGAATTCATCTGTAAATCAAAAACTAATACCCTATTATTAATGTTACTTCTATTAAGAAGAAAAAGGACGAATAAACAAAAAGGCGAACCTGTTCGTGATATTTACTTGAAACGTAAAAGTCAAGGAGATTACCACAATCTTCTTCAAGAAATGAGACTATCAGATCCAGAAAAATATTTCAATTATACAAGAATGAGCAAGGAGGCTTTTGACGAACTTTAAAATGAATTGGCACCGAAACTAAGCAAAGGCTACTATGTGCGAGAACCAATTTCGGCTGGTGAACGTTTAGC
This sequence comes from Abscondita cerata, assembly GCA_030710515.1. Taxonomy (NCBI): domain Eukaryota; kingdom Metazoa; phylum Arthropoda; class Insecta; order Coleoptera; family Lampyridae; genus Abscondita; species Abscondita cerata. Next base: position 263,692 of record JALBCR010000441.1, on the reverse strand, counting down.
ATCCACTTTACGGTTTTTAATGTAAAACATTTATATGTAAAATCTTATGTTGTAACATTTAAGGTATCTTTCAAGTGGAGACAGTATGAATTCTGTTTCATATGCTTTTCGCATAGCACCTAGCACCATGTCTCTCATCATTTTGGAAACTTGTAATGCTATTTGGCAACACTTCAAAGATGAAGTTCTAATTACACCATCAGAAGAAATTTGGATAAAGATTGCTAAAGAATTCAATGCACTGTGGCAATTACCTAACTGTATTGGTGCTCTTGATGGGAAGCATATAATCATTGAGGTAATACAGAATTGTGTAATAGGAAAATTTAGTTATTGTAAAATATTTATTTCAGGCACCCCCTAATGCTGGTTCAACATATTACAACTACAAAGGTAGTCACAGTATAGTTTTATTGGCTCTATGTGATGCAAGTTATAAATTCACATTGGTAGATATAGGAGCAGAAGGCCGTCACAGTGATGGTGGTATATTTAAAAATTCGAAATTGGAAAACACCTTCATAGCGATGCAAATTTACATCTTCCAAAATCCATTTCTATCGAAGATGGAGGAGAACCAATCAATTATTACATTGCTGCTGATGAGGCATTTCCTCTCACAAAAACATAATGCGACCATATCCAGGACGTCATTTAAGTCAAGACAAGAGGGTATTTAACTATAGGTTGGTTAAAATATTTTTAAAAATAATTTTTATTATATTAATGTTTTGTTCTAGATTAAGTCGAGGTCGTCGTATTATTGAAAACACTTTTGGTATCCTAGTAGGAAGGTGGCGATGCTTTAAGAAACCTATCGTAGCTACATTAACCACAACAGAGGCTATAATTAAAGCAACTGTTTGTTTGCATAATTGGATTATGATAAATGAATCTAAAGTACAAGCACAACATAAACGTTATTGCACAGAGACACTTATTGACAGGGAGAATAATTACGGTGAAGTCATTGAAGGGGAGTGGCGAAAAGAAAATCATTCAAAATTTACAAGATTCCAAAGAAGCGGCAGTAACATGTATGGAAAAGTTGCATATGAAATGAGGGAACAGTTGAACTCATATTTTCTATTTGACGGTGCCATTCCTTTCCAATGGAAAAAATAAATACTTTTATTTATAGATTTGTAGAAATACATAGATCGTTGAAATATTAAAATCAAATGTGGTCAAACTGTTTTAATAACTTATTTTATATACATTTTACAGATAATTTTGAGCACTTTCGTATGCTAATTCCATTAATCTAATTTCTAAATTAAATCTTTCCCTCTGTGGCATCATTTGCAATATTTGGGAAAGTCTTATACAAACTGGATTCACATCCTCTTTACTGGCAGCTTCTACAGGTGTTGAGTTGATGCGGCTTATTGCATCGATAATGGCAGCATCAGTCGAGTTGGGTTTATTTCTTTGCTTCTTGTGTTCATCCCCTGATGATGTTGACGAAGGTGACAGTTTTAAATTCGTAGTTGTACTAGAATATAACAAAAGTGTTAGTCAAACAAGAAACATAAAATCATTAACACAAATACTTACTTTCTATAGTTCAGAGTGTCATTGAGAAATGCCATTTGTTCATAAAATTCCCATGTTTTCTTCCTTTTTTTACTGGCAGAACCTGATGGTACATACGTCTCGTATTCTCCTTTAAGGCGAACATATGTATCCCTTAAATTTCTCCACTTTTTCATCAAGACCTCAATTGAATATTCTTCTTGTTCTTAAAGTATAAATATAAAAGTATACAAAAGTTGCAACCGAAAAACGCTCATTTGTACCTCCAAACTGTTCATATATTTCCGCCCACAGCTTATCCCTTTATAGTTTTACTTCTTTGGGGTAATGGCAATCGGGAGTCCCATAAAGGAGGACGTATTTGTATCATACTTATTAATAACTCTTCAACTGTTACTTCCCCGCCTGTAATTTCGTCCTATGAAACAGTATATGTACTTAGTATTAACAAATTAATTTAATATTAACTTACCTGACTATTTACTTCGTTATCTGCATATTCTACTGAAGAACACATATTTCTTAAAAAATAAAAACAGTTACAAGAATAATATTCGCTAACTTAACCACAAAAATCATAAAACAATATGAACAACGTACAAAAATTAAACGTTACTAAAAAATTTCTAAATTAGTGTCTTTGGAATCGGATGAATGTAAATAACACAATTTTACTTAGGAAATACGTTATACGATTCGTTTATCGGATCATCGGAAGACGGATGCATGTAAAGCCACCTTAACCTCAATGGAATAAAACTAAGTTGAAATTCCAATTTTTAAGCAACACTATAAACATTGTTTAATTATTTTCGTAGCAAAGTATATAGACGGTAAGTACTACCTTTATTTGTTATATCAGATTTGCTTTTGATAAAATTGGCGAAGTTAAATATATTATGTTACTGACATAAATAAACTCAAGAGCCTCACCCTATAACATTGTAATTTTGTTTTCTTTTACAGTACATAAAACTAGAGCACAACACTTTGAAGTGGATGTTACCTTCGGCACGAACAAAAAGATTCTTTGTAACCCTACAAAGATTGTTACTTGTTACGGGCCACTTTGTTGTTCGGTTAACATTCAAAAAGAAAACAAAGCTCTGGAAACATTTTAACGTTTGTAATAAAGATACCATAAGTTCGGTGGTTATTGGAATCTTGGGCTCAAAGAATGCCAACGTTTTTGGAAATAGTTGAACTCTTGTTGTCCTTACGGCATGAAACTCCATTGGCACGTTTACAAGAAACAAATTCTGTGTAATTATTATTTTATATATGTATTATTGAAAGCATGACTTTAATACAAATATGGGTGTTTTGATTGGTAAATTCAAGATTCCAAGTATGTACATTTAATTACATCTAAAATTATTCTTTTGTGAAAATTTGTGTAATGTAATTTAATATTATAATATTGTAAGTGAAGAATAAAAGAAGTATGTTCAAGATCAGTAAGTTTCCAAAAGTAAGGTGCGTCTAATAATTTGATTAGGGATTAGTAATGTGTTTTTAAAGACGACTAATTTGAATTCTGCGCCGACACAATGGTGGGGATACCGGGTATCGTTGTCAAAGTGCACATTCACATGGTTCTAAATTCTATTATGTTTATTATTCTGTAGGTCTTAATTTTTGTTCTGTCATAAAGGAAGATTTCAGATATAGTTTTTTATTTTAAAAACAAGTAAACAACAAACTAGAACTCAATTATTATGACTATAAAAATTACAATTATTATAGGAGACGTTAACGGTCACTGACGAAGAATCTTTTGCATGAATTACAACACCCGGAACACTCTCATTGGCAGTAACAATGTTTTGAGTATTTGCATTAGTTGTGGTGATGTCAATAAGAGGATTCTGTGTCGAAGAACTTGGCAAATTAAAACTATTATCTGAAGTGGAACAAGAAGGTGGGTTTGCACAAGGCCTAAGCATTTCTGCCACTTCAATTTTCTTACTTAGGGTCGACTCGACATACCCTTCAGCCACAGCAGACGATTTCCATCCACCGTGACGTTTGAGGCTCAGCAAGTCTCCACCCTTATTGGCCAACTGAGTGGCACTCGACCTCCTAAAACAGTGGCCCGTATAAAGTTGTGGATGGGGCAGTTTAAGAAAAATGGCAATTTCTTTTGAGACTTTGCCCATTGTGTTAATTCAATAGGGTTATTAATGCAACGTCCATTTCTATATGTCAAAAAAATCGCTTGTGTGTGGTGTTGGTGGGTCTTAGAGCAACATAAGCATTAATTAATGTAATCCATTTTTTTCAGTAATAATAAATTCTCTGGACAAGTTGTTTTTGTTGTTGGTATGGAGACTATAATGGTGTCGGACTGTAATTTAACGTCATCAGTGGACATGTTTGTGAGCTCATCACGCCTACAGGCCCCGCTGTATCCCATTATCAAGATGACCTAAAATTCATAAAATTCGTTTTATTTAGGGTCAGTTGCACCAAACTCGATTCATTTAAGGGAGTAATGATTGTTTTAAACCACAGTTAAATTTAACTGAGTTTGGTGCAATTGCTGCCTTTACTATTTATATCGGTAGTTATAGAAGTAGTTATTTATGTAGTTTTTAGAAATAGTTATTAGGAGTATAGTTATTTATGTAGTTTTTAGAAGTATAGTTATTTATGTAGTTTTTAAAGTAGTTATTAAGAGTATAGTTATTTATGTAGTATGTAGTTATTCATTTAGTTATTATTTTTACTAATTTGAAATCGTCATAATTTATACACTTTCCAATAATACAATTATACTTACTTTCATTGCCAAATAAATTTTGTCTTCTGCTTCGTTAATAAATTTACTAATTTCGAATTCTTCTAAAATTTTGGATTTTTTCGGAGTGTATCCTTCTGAACACCGTTTTAGAAGAGCTTTTAATTTGTAATAATTCGAAATGTCATGATTTAAATGGATGTTTATACACGACTTTAATTGAGAATAAAGACTCCATAAGCTGGATGCTTTGTATTTTTGCCGTTTTAACTCAAAATATGCCAGCATGACGTTTTCAGAAATCGTCGAAATGTTATTCTCTTTGCGCCATTTCTCAAATTCCGTAAAATTTTTTCATAAGTTGAGCGCGACTTTACTGGAAGCAAATTTTCCATTGTGTTTTGTGCGATTTCTCGTATTTCAGGAGGAGTACTTTCTAAATCATCTTCCATATTTAACAACTTCTTTACACGAATAAAATTTATAATTAACTCTACAGAAAAATTATACTGACGCTTCGAATATATTTATAATCATAGCCGCCTTTAATTGAAAAAAGTGTTGCCAACAGTGACAACCTTAGTGATAACATTTTTTTAAAGTTATTTATATTTTACAAAGTAGAAAAATACTATATGATATCTCGTTTATAAGGCATTTTGTCGCACTTACTTCTTTATGGCACTCCTCGCTGCGCTCGTCGTGCCCTAAACCCGTGCGTGCGCCAAAATGCTTCTTATGAAACTCGTATCATAATATACTATTAGAGATGTGTATGTAAAATTAAAGTATTTAACGAATACACAGAAATTCTAATGAAATTTGTCATTTTGCCAATCTACTGCACCGGCTCCATTCACATATCTCATAAATTCATCACGAGATCTTAATGCTGACTGATTCGCTCTATTACCAGATTGTTGGCTTAGACCGTAAGCAAAAGTAAACCTCCTATCAATGTTATTGTCTATTTCAAACACGTGAGAAGATTTATGTCTCAAAAAATTGTGCAAAGCAACACATGCCAATGTTATTGTTCGTGCTTTATCTGAACCTAAATTTACTGTATTTAGCAACACCCGAAATCTATTAGTTAAAATGCCAAACGCATTTTCCACTACCCTTCTTGCTCGACTTAATCGATAATTAAATATCCGTTGCTCCACAGTCATATTTCGTAATGGAAAAGGTTTTAAAATGTTGTGCGAAAGTGGAAAAGCGGCATCAGCTACAATTACATATGGAACAGGCATTGTTCCGTTTGCTAATGTCGATTCCTCAGGAAAATTTAATTTATTGTCCTTCATGGCTGCAGCAAGGGTACTATTTTTGAATATTCCTCCATCAGATATTCGTCCATTCCTCCCGATGTCAATATATAGAAATTTATAGTCAGCATCTACTAAACCTAATAGAACAATACTGTGTGTTCCTTTGTAATTGAAGTAAGCAGATCCTTGATTAGTAGGAGCCTTTATAAGTATATGTTTACCGTCCAATGCACCCAAGACGTGTGGTAAATTCCACTTCGTTTCAAATTGATGAGCAATTTGTAACCATTCAGCAGTGGTTGTGGAACCTAAAAATATAGGTGTATCTGCAACATGTCAGTCAAAGTAAATATTCTTACCTTTAAATACTTTGCTTTTAGGTTTCTATAAATTGCAATACACACTTCCGGAACAATTTGTGATATTGTGGAGTGCCCTACTTAAATGAAAAGGAAAGACTTTTGTAGGATTCTCCTGTTGCTAAATATCGTAGAGTGATACTTAGTCGATCCCTAGCCGAAATAGAATTTCTAAATTTTGTATTTTGTTTTCAATATCATGTATCACTAATTTTAATAACTCATTAAAAGTTTGTTCATCCATTCGAATAAAGTTCCGATAATTTTCTGTATCTAATTCAGCCAGTTCTGTATGAAGCAAATGTATATTCCCTTCTGAGTTTGTTTCACGTCTTTTAATCCATGGTCTTATCCACCATCTGCGTTTCCTCAGTAATATGGATGCGGAAGCCGCAATTATGGTCACTAATGCTACTTTTCAATGTCCATTTCGCAACAAACACTTTCCTTAGATTATGTAAACGTAAACGTTAAGAAAATACTCTTCTACCAATATAAATACTGGCAACAGTTGGTAAATAATAAAATCCCTTCCCTAAAATTGAGGAACAATTCGAAAAATGCACAAGTGTGAAGGACTTTGCAATTAAATTGCATGCATTAAAAAATGCATGTACTTATGCATTTTTGATGCTGCATTTAACTGCTTAGATGTGAACCCCGTTTTAAGAACTATTGGAATTATTGAAACAAAAACGTCTTCCGGGATTGGACGGCCCTTACGATAGGTGGCGAAACATTGGCAACTACGGTTACCAGTTTAACACAGTCCAATCCCAGAAGACGTTTTTGTTTCAATAGCTATTGACTTGTCAATAAATTTTGCTACCTCTTCTTCACTAGTTCCACTGTGCAATGTGGCTAACACCTTCTTGCGCTCATTCGAATACGTCGTACGAAGTCCCAAAAATTTTTTTTGTACTTCTGCCTCAGTTATTGTTGGAATTAATGTTCTTAGGCTTTGCGTAATTATATTTAACGCTAAACTCCGCATCTGTTTATTATGGTAATGTTTGTGTTTAACTAAAAACAAACAAGGATGTTGAGCATATTGTTCAATAAGCAACGTAACTTGTTCATTTGTCCAACCCATTTCTTCATGTAATAACATCCAATTGTCTTATATATAATTTTGAATTACAAAAATTAACATTACCTACCTAAGCTGTTGTGTTCAGTAGTGTTCAATAACGATTCAATACTATTATCATAACCACACAAAATTTTGAAGTAAAAACGTGCTAGTGCTATAAACAGCTGATATTTCTCGCTTCGAGTTGTGTGCAGTGCGCATACTCGTAGACAAAATGTGTTGAAAATTGTCTCGAAATAGAGCAGGTTTTAATTTTTACGACACAATCTAAAAAGCCATACAATATTACACTCAATTTGCTGTTTGAAATTACACAATTTAGATTGTTCCAAAATTGTTCAATTTCTTGTTCAAGAAATTGTCTAATGTAAAACGTCTATAAGAATGCCGTTATAAGAAAATGAATGTATCCGCAGCGTTGTAAGAATATAAAAATGTTTTCTTTATGTACTATAAAAGTTAAGTTAAATAAAATATTATAGCATTTTAATATTTAATTTGAATTTGCCGCCTACGGAAGTGGCGCTGACAGAACGATCGTCTTGAGAACTTATTCATTGGCAATGATTATTATGTCTGTAGCTACGCGAAGCAGCAGACTCGTGAGATTAGTTATATTAGTTATTACTTAAGTGTTATAAAAATATCAGTCTATCATCAAGAATAAACAACCTGACAACCGAAATACGTTTTATTAGCTCCCAATATTTTACCACTACAACTTCAGGTGTGAGGTTTGAGGAATCGGAAATTTTAAAACAAAGAAAACGTGCTCCGCAGTTTTGTGATAATGGCGACTGGAAGCGATGACACGGCTCAACCGCAATTTACCGTTGAAGAATTAGTCCAATCAACGGTAAGGGCTTTATCATTTCAAAATGAACTTAGATTAAATGCTTCGGAAATAATAAATATGATTCCGCAATTTAATGGAATCGACGACGATGTAAATAATTGGTTTCGTCGTGTTGAGTCCGTTCGAGACAATTATGAGGTGGACCCAAGAATTTTAGCAATTACAATTATTGGCAAATTAAGGCGGTGGGTGACGGTATGAAAACTTGTAAGTTCTCTCCATAGAAAAATGGCAACCCAAATTACACCATTATCTATTCTATGTAAATTTAACGCTATGTCACAAAAGTCTACGTAGCTCAAAAACGTGTGCATCATTTTTACCTGTGAGGATTAGTCTATTGACTCGTAAATAGTACAAAAGTTTGTTCATAACAACAAGTAAGGATTAACTTGTAAAAATATTTATGCACGACCAGTCACTTTACACCCTATTATTTGCTTGATTTTAGTTTATCTTTATAAATCATCATATTCTTGCTCTAAAATTAGATCAATATATATTACACAAATAAAACATTTTCAATAAGGTAGTATTTTATTTAATTAATTAAATGTGCTCAAGGCAAATGCATCTTGTTTGAATAGTTACCAACTTACGCAAATGCTTTGAATTTGTTTGGGCGTGCATAAATAAATAAATCAGTTTTGCATGTGATTTTTGATAAACTTTTATACAAATAATTTTTAATATTACTTTCAAAGAATAATAGTATTTTTGGTTTGATTAATTTTAGAATATATTAAACTATATTAGGTTTGATTTTTAGCAGTAAATAAAACATAAAAATTAAACATAATCCGAATCGTTATGACTATTTGATTAAATTAATAAAATGAACAAAAGCATATAATTGAAAATAATGGTAAAAATAATAAATTATAAGATAGGTACAATAGTTTGATCAACAATAAAAAACAGTTTTACAATAATCTATGAATTGAATTATAGTATATTGAGTAACAAGTGGGAAAGTAACCAATTTCTCACAAGTGTGAAAATGGTGGCACGAGCCGTAGTCGAGTGCCGCCATCACACGAGTGAGAAATCAGTATTTTCCCACGTGTTGCACACTATACTTTTCATACTATTTGTTTTCACACAGTCTATTTTATTCTAGATAAATTTCAATTTAATTAAACATCAGAAAACATACAACTGAATAACCTATGAAAATTTTTGTCTGTCGCAGAAATCACTTTTTTTCTTCTTTTCGCTTCTACAATTGCTTCTGAATCTCTTATTCTCATACCACGTGGTACACGAGGATCTGCTAATTCAGGTAATATACAATTGTAGAAAAAGTTTGTTAACTTGGGTAGCATACAATTTTGCCAAAATGGAGTATCTTTTGGTATCCTTATAATTTGTAAGTCATTTTCGGTAAAATTATTAAATCACAATAAGTACGTTTTGCAATGTGGAGTTGTCCCTGTATTTGATAGAAATAGTTATGTTTTGGCCGTAAAGCAAGATGACCATCAGAATAATAAATGCAGATAGGTTTTGTTGACTCTTTTATTGCATCGTTAATGGTTTTACTTTTATTCGAATACAAACACTTTACTTCGACAATTCCTTCATTGTCAATTACTCCATCTGGAGAAGCTGCCAAGAAAGGATGTTCTTCTGAAATAAACAATCCACATTGTGTAACTTTTTTTTGAGTTTGTTCTTCGTACAGTTTTATTGCTTTTTTTTCATTAATGCGTCCATATATTATTGCAGGCGTGTGAAGTTCTTTATGACTTTTATAGAGCAAATTGCGAATCATATTATGACAAGACGTAGTAGGTAGCATTTTACAAACTCTGCCAAAATTAGATGCAGTGAGACGATTATGTCTTGCAGATCTCCATGCTAAATTTTCATGCTGACCTCTTGTCATTATTTCTATTTGGCTTACTCTATTTACGTCGTTCCGCAATTGAGTAACAATGTTGTTTTTCTTTATTTCAAATAATTCTATATCCATATCTGTTTCGGCTGCATCCGGTCCATATTCTGCATCAGAATGGGTACTTTGTACATTGTTACCATGTCTCTTTCTGATTGTCGGTTTCTTTTTTTCATTCTGTTTCTGTCTTTTTCTGCAAAATTTATGGAAAATAGAATTATTTGGCATATCTACTACAGTAGAATGCCAAGAAGGACCATTATTATACGACAATCCTGCACCAACACATCGTCTCAAATACGAATTGCGCTGACAAAGATTAGTCCGTTTTCCCCAGAAAATTTAGAAACGAGGGACATATACCGTTCAGCATAATTAGTGGTAGAATTAGTAATTAACCGGTGAGCCCTACTAACAACGTAATCCAAAGCGGAGCAAATTTCAGAAAAAATTTGATTTTGCTTCAGTAAAACGACATAATTTGTTTCATTTCTGTCCTTTCGTTTACAATAATCATCGAGGCAGTTTAAATGACTTCCAAACACATGATACGGCCCATTTTTCAGTTCTTCTCTCAGTTCTTGTATATTTGTGCTATTACAAGAATTTCTTCTTATTGCAGAACGAACTGCAGTACTAAGCCTTGGAATGTGGGATTTCAAAATGCGCCTTGTTTCTATCTCATGGGATGTTTTCAATGAAATTTTATGCAATTGTGATGTATAGCATCTGGTGACATGATTAGCGCATTCAAGTTTTACAACTGATCGTCCATATGATACAAACTCTACAATTCTTGCATAAACGCTCGAGTCCCCGTCTCCTACTACATACTTGTATCGAACACCATAATTTTGTACGCTTTCGTTAAAACCTTGAACTATAATGTCCTGCTCCATGCCGGTTGGAGATCCTGTATAATTCTTATAACAAATGTGAGATTGTATTTCCGATGGCTGTTTGGTTGAACATACGCTACAATATTTGTTACGAACTCCCCAAAACAAAAGTTTTCCTGTTCGTTTGCCGATGATCACTGCAACCCCTGATAAGGAACTAAAACCATGACCGTAAGAACGTTTTGCCCATCCTCCATCGATCACAACCGTTATAAAAGGGATTCCTTCCTCAAAGTCTCCCGCATCGACAGCTTTTGTTTTTCTTCTTTACCAGCTTTTTATTTGTTTTGCAAAACTTTTTCCCATTCTGTACCTAATAGATTTTCCGTTTTCCGAAAATACCTAGGACTCATCATAGGTACATTTAAAATGCTCAGAAATTCTTCCGTTTGGGCGTAACCCATTCCAACTGAATTTGCACCCCATGCAACCATTTTATTAACTTCACCTTTCTCTTGTGGTGGATGGGAATGTATTTTTTAGACTTTTGTCGCATGTTTCACATGAGAAATTAAAACATGAAAACATACCTGTCTTAATTTCATTTTTGAATATCATTTTTCCCATTGTGCACTTGTAATCATGTTGCGTTATTTGTCTACATTGTTCAATGAAATATCCCACGTTCACTATCCGGTTTCCTGATTCAATTTTCTTTGGATGCCAATTAATGTCGGGTTCTGTCTCTAATGGAGGTAAGTCCATAATAGTCATTTGTAGAACTAGAAATTAAGTTTGATTACTTGAAGAGGTTTGAAAATTCAATAACACAATTTTTAAAATAGTGAATTCTAGCAAAATCTAATAAGGGAAGATAAACTTGAGGTCGCTAAAAAGTTTCGCGGTTATGGTATATGTTATGTATTTTCCCCAGTTTTGTTAATAGCGGCAACACTGTTTTTCTAATGTAGAAAAACTACAACTATATACGCATGCCACACCTTAGTTTTACTGTTGGATTTTCGAGTTGTATTATGATTTATATAAAGTAAAATAAAGATTACTATACAAAAAGCGAACCAAATATAACAGTGGCGACGAGGATGATTAGAAAAGGGTAATTACAATTTTACTTTATTGCAATTACAAAAAAATCGTAAAATTCACAATGGCTACAAATGAAAATCCGCCTGCTGCGAAAACTATTGCTACAATTCCTACTACAAGTACTACAATACAAGCCACATTTACCGTTGAATTCTTTGATGCTACAAAAACTAAATGGAGTCGATGGGTTAAAAGATTAGAAGTTGCATACAATGTGTTCAAGGTCTGCGATGAACTTAAACTACCATACCTTCTGCATTACATGGGCAGCGAAAGTTATGATATAGTTTGCGACAAATTGGCTCCAGATTCACCTGAAGAAAAGGCATACGATGAAATAGTACAATTACTTGATACTCATTACAATCCAGCACCGCTAGAGATTGCTGAGGTATTCAGATTCCAATCTAGAAAACAACAAGACGGTGAGCGAGTTCAAGATTTCTTACACGCCTTACAAAATTAGCGATAAATTGTAAGTTTGGCACATTTCAAAGCACAGCTCTAAGGAACCAGCTAGTATATGGTTTATACTCTAAACGAATTCAAAGTCGGTTGCTTGAAGTCAAAGATCTTACTCTCGATAGAGCTTTGGAGATTGCTGTGGGAATGGAACTTTCTGAGCAAGATTCACACCAGTTACAAAATTAAATGGCAGTGAATGCAGTCCATACCTTACGAAACAAGAAAAGAAATTCACATAGAAAGAAGAAGAATGCAATTGATGGAAGAAAGAATACAACTACAAAGAACTCTTCAAACACAGCATGTTACAGATGCGGAAACCCAGCACACCTAGCGAACAAGTGTCCATTCATTAATTCTACATGTAAATTCTGCAATTTGCCAGGACATTTACAGAAAGTTTGCAGCAAGTTCAAGAATTCCGATGCACATCAAATAGAAGTACAAGAGGACATTCTGCAAATTGACTTGCGTGAGAAATTTTTGATTGATGTTAATATTAATAATAAGATCATAAATTTTGAGATAGATAGTGGTGCTGCAGTTTCATTAATGTCAGAATCCGAATTTCGTATTATGTTTCAAAATTTCAGAATTTGTAAGTCTGACATAAATTTACTAAGTTACTGTAAAACTCCTTTGAAAGTCTCTGGTCAGGTTTACGTTAATGTGAATGTTAATGATGTAACAAAACAATTGAGTCTGTACTTGATTGATTCCACTAACCGAAAACCACTTCTAGGGCGCGAATGGATAAGAGAGTTAGGCATTTCATTACATAACAATGATGGTAGCATTTTACAGATTAATCCTACTCCTAATCTCAACTCCATCCTGGACCGTTATGGTTCAATTTTCAAACATTCCATTGGGGAAATCAAAGGTTTACAAGCCAACCTGAAGTTGAAGCCTGGAACGTCACCAGTTTTCATCAAAGCAAGAACAGTACCATTTGCACTAATTCCTAAAGTCGATGCCGAAATCGATAATTTGGTAAGACAAAATATTCTTACTAAGGTAGATCATTCTGAATGGGCTACGCCTATCGTACCCGTGTTGAAAAGCAATGGTAGCATACGTCTTTGCGGCGATTTTAAAATCACTTTGAACCCTAATTTAGTTACTGACGAACACCCGTTACCTAGTTGTTTGCTAGCATGGCAGGAGGTGAAAAATTCACTAAATTAGACCTCAGTCAAGCTTTTCTACACTTACCATTAAATGATGCATGCCGAGAAATTACTACATTAAATACGCATCGCGGTCTATTCAAGTGTAATAGATTAATGTACGGCATCTCTTCTGCACCAGCAATCTGGCAAAGAGAGATCGAAAATATCCTCAAAGAGATACCGGGCGTTACGGTCTTTATTGACGACATTAAAATTACTGGAAAGGATGACTCTGAACATCTTACTCGTTTAGATCAGGTATTGAACCAATTGCTACAACACAATATACACGTCAATTTAGACAAATGCAGTTTTTATCTAAACAAATAGATTATTGCGGTTACGTTATCGACAAAATGGGTATACACAAAATGCAATCTAAGGTCGAAGCTGTACAAAATGCGAAAACGCCTACAAATAAAACTGAATTACGTTCATTAATAGGTTTAATAAATTACTACGGGAGGTTTTTCCGAAACCTAAGTACCATATTGTATCCTTTGAATAAATTGCTACACAAAGCAACGAAGTTCGAATGGAATGCAGAATGCGAAGAATCATTTAACAAAATTCGATCTGAAATACAATCAGATAATGTTCTTGCGCATTACGATCCTACTCTACCGCTACAATTAAGTACAGATGCGTCACCATACGGTGTAGGCGCAGTACTTAGCCATGTTTATTCTGACGGATCTGAAAGACCGATACAGTTTGTTTCACATACATTAAGTGCTACCCAACAAAAATATTCACAACTGGACAAAGAAGCATACGCGATTATTTTTGGCATAAAGCGATTCTACCAGTATCTATATGGACGTAAATTCGACTTAATTACTGATTGTCAACCGTTAATACAAATACTAAATCCAAAAAAAGAGTTACCAACATTCACGGCGACTCGTATGCAACATTACGCTATATTTCTGCAAGCATTTGATTTCAACATTAAATATCGAAATACCAGTAAACACGCAAATGCCGATGCAATGTCACGATTATGCATTGCTAAAGAAGGGCCAAATTACGACCAATGTGACGTGTTTGAAATTCTTCAGATTGAAAAGTTACCAGTCACTTTTCAGATGTTAGATGAAGCTACTCTACAAGATGAGTCATTGAAGAAATTGCATGATGATGAACCTTATGGATCACGAAAAGGTTCTAAATAACTTCCTCCTAAATTATAGGAAAACTCCACATTCAGTTACAGGAATAAGTCCGTCGAAGCTAATGTTTGAACGTGAATTAAGATCTAGAATCGATCTGCTTAAACCCAAAAACTACGTGTCTACAAACACTGACGGCCCAGATAATTACCGGATCTTAGATGTAAACGATAGAGTTTCGATAAAGAGCTACGACAATAATAAATGGGAATTTGGAAAAATTATACAGAAGATAGGAAACTTACACTACCTAGTTAAATTCGACAGTGGTCAAATCTCTAAGAGACACATTAACCAATTAAGAAAAGTTGGAAATGAAGTGCCAAATATGGCAGAAGAACTTTTGAGTCGTATGAAGATCTACATACAAAGCAACCAATTCATAATCTAGACCAAACACCGAATACTCCTGAACATCCTGTCCCAGTACAAGACACTATAGTCAATAATGAGGGCATAAATGAATCACCTGAACCAGTATTAAGACGTTCAAAGAGAGTTATTAAAATACCTCAAAAATTGAACTTATGATATTTACGCTTGTATCCAAATCCATTATGCATTTGTTTTTTTGTTACTAAGGGGAGACTGTTATGTATTTTCCCCAGTTTTGTTAATAGCGGCAACGCTGTTTTTCTAATGTAGAAAAACTACAACTATATACGCATGCCACACCTTAGTTTTACTGTTGGATTTTCGAGTTGTATTATGATTTATATAAAGTAAAATAAAGATTACTATACAAAAAGCGAACCAAATATAACAGTATACGTAATATTTTTTACGTAATTGCGAAAACTATTAAACCAATGAATTACAAATTTAATTATTGTTTTATAATCACAAGCTAATTAGCTAAGCTAATTAAATTTATTTAACAACTTTGTTATGGAAATGACAAGTTAAACATGTTACGATTAATAAAAAAATTACAGTACCTACACTGAAAAATATAAAGGAGTTTTACTTACTTGAAATAATCAACATGACAATCTTCTTCGACATATTCGTCAGATAAACATTTTTGAGAGATTGTTCTCGCTTATCACGCAATCTTTTGATGTAGACGCTTTTCCGCGTTTTTGGTTCTAGAATACGTTCGCACCATATTAATAAACTTTAAAAATTAAAAATTGCAAAAGACCAGAATGTTCAATATACACCTACTATGCGGTTGGTGAACTTCAACTGTGTATACAATACGGTACCGTTAAGGGTTATAACAAACAGGTATAGATTGTATTCACAGGGATTTACCACTGTAAGACATTAGGTACCCAAAAACTTTATCGTCGATCCTTTTTTTTCAGTGTTTGTCCTTGTTTCTCAATTTTGTTTCATAGAAGTTTAGCGGAATGTGGGGGAATGGCGCTCACATGGGTAACGGCGCTCACTGTTATTTACCGTGAAAAAGTAAATTTGGGCACAATCTGACAACGCAGCGATTTTATTGTAGAGACCATAGAGAAAGAGAAAACTATACAGGGAAGGTAAACTATACTTCTACGAAAAAAAATTGAAGCTGGGTGGGGTAAAGAGGAGGGTCAATGTATTGCATATGCAACCCGCAATGTATGAACACTTTTAACATGCTCGTAAACGAATAAACCAATTTACGTTTATATTTATTGTGAATAATCATATCTCAAAGTTAAAGAAAATTTTCCCATGTATATAAAACAATACGAACGTTACATATTAAATATTAATTAAATATTAGATAAACATTTAATCACACCTTAAAAACAAACTAAATACATTTAACATCAATAGTTAATATTAATTACCACTAAACAAAACAAGTTTATTGTACCACTGCCTTCTTCTTTCAACCGCATTGATAGATTGCTTCGCTATATAATAAAATCGTAATTTTATATATTTTACAGAAATTGCTTTGATTAACAAATTAATGTGATTATCCAATGGAGATTGATTATATATATGTTCTTCAAGATTGCTAAAAATATTATTTCCTCGAAAATGATTTAAAACTGCAATTGATAAGTTTAAAGGAGTAAACTTTTTCAACATGTGTTTACTTCCACTTTCAGCATAAGCTTGTCGAACACATTTTTCACTTACTTTGCAAATTTTTACAACATCCAGAGAAGGAAATATCAAACCTCCTCTATTTTTTAGAGATATAAAATTATCTGATCCATTTTGTGGTGTCATGAGAGCGGTTATACACTCCTTACATGTCAGAGAATTGGATAAAGCTCTTACTACAAATCCAGCAACATATTGTACAACATGTACAGAAAATTCAGATAATTCCTGGGGGGTTGGGAAGTAAACGTGATCTGTTTCTGGTTCCACAGTTATTGATCCTTCCTGTTCAGTATCTTTAAATCTGTAACCTGCAGTCGATAAATTTATTTGGTCTTCAGGTGTAGTTGAGCTGCACTGCAAAATTGAAATTTCTTCTAAAGGTATACAATTGCCATTTTGTGATGGTCGTAGTTGCGTGTGCACTAATATTTTTTTATATGCAGTTACAAATTGCCTACTAGTTGGGTTATTGTTAAAACCACCATGCGATCGAATCACTCCGAAGAACATTTCAATGTGATCTTGACTTAATTTGTATGTGGGAACATACAAAAGTAAGCTTTTATTAATGCATACTTCTTCAAATAGTTGCTTTAAACTGTCAATGCAAATCAGAAAACCCAAAAAACCTGTCTTCCGGGCTGATTTTATTAACAACTCTCCAGTTCGAGTTGTTCTCAAATTTAAAATATATTCTTTCGCATGACTCAAAAATTTTAAAGTTTCTTCTTTATTATTCAAGTTTAAAGGTTTTTTCAAAGAGAATTGCTTTAAATTTCTGGAATTTAATACATCAAATAGGTTATTAAATATTGTTAAAACTCTGCAGTATGTGAACTTCCAACAAATTCTGTTAATTTTAGAGTATTTTCACAAAAATTTAAAGCTTTAGCTACTGATGTGCTAAATAATTGTGCAGCTAGTCGAACCTTCATTTTCTGTTTCACAAAGTTAATGTGAAGCGATCTCAACTTGTTGGCTAAGTGAAACCTTCAGCTTCTTGTAAATCATGTAAATTTTGTAAATATTTCCATACAATCGGATTACCACTACTAAAAATAGAGCCTTTCTCACCTAATGTGTTTCTTACTAGTTTTAACATGTGACATGGATCAGGAAATATGTAAACATTTTCTTTGGTAGTCGGATGCTTAAAACTTGTTTTGAGGTTTAATGGATCTAGTTGACATCCTAATTTAACAGCCATGCCCATATTTGCAGGTGCTCCATCAAACGTTAAACTTATTATTCGCACACCAGCTTCATTTGCAAATGACAAGCATTGAATGACTAGATTGTACCTTTGTTCCGAACCAACTCCATCTACCAAAAAGTATGCCACAGGTATTTTCCATGAAGTATTAATCCCCACTAACATAAATGCCAAAACTTCTTTGGCAACTGATCTGTCATCACCTTGAAGGTCGGTACCCATGTCAACGTAGCCATGCATTTTTCCCCATCAAATTCAATGTGACGACGTATTGCCATTTCATCAATTATTAGCGCACATAGGATTTTATAATTAGTATGTTGTACTTTATGTTTTATCGCATTGAATGACTCTGAAGTGAAACCAGGATTCCCGTTGATGCTTCGATACCAGCTTCCTATAGTCTTCGGATGTGGTAGACATAAGTTAAAAGCATTTCTTACATAACTATATGCTTTGGGAGAATAATAATGCAATGTTAATGCAAATTTTCTCAATTCTGGGGAATATTTTTTTGGAATTGGACAATTTTTAGATTTCTTAATCACCCGTGTCAACAGCTCCTTGTTCAAAACGCTTATATTAGAAAGCACCAACAGTTCTTCTTCTCTTAGCAAATTGGTTTGTTTCAAATCCTGAATAATATTTTTCATGGTTGCAATTTTTTTTTATGGCGACGTTTGGTTTGTTGTAGAGCACGTATTTTTTTTCTATATTTTTCAGTGCAAATTCTAATTGTTTCACTTAAAACTGCAAACTGCGAGTGCAAACGTTGTGGTGATATTAAGCCGGTTCCACTAGGCATTGTTGTAAGTACAGAAGATGATGATGGCTCTGGTACAGCAATACTTTCAGCAGATACTGGGTGTTCCAGATCTGTAGATTCTCGTTTTGTTTGTTTTGGTAAAGGTTCTTCAACTTCACTTATCACATCTAAACTACGTTTTAGAGGATGTCGTCTCTGTTTAGGTACCTACAATAAATACATTCGCTTAGAATAATGTTTTTTTAGATTATTGTAAAACCAATGTAATGACAAATTTGAATTGATTTATTACATACTTTTTGTAAATGTGGTGGAAAGCCTGAGAAAATTGTTGGCACAGCATCTTGTCGCAGTTGTACACAATTGCAAAATCTGTACATGTACTTTTCTTCGAAGTGTTCTGAACAAAGCCTACTAGCATCAGTTGGCGACCAACTTTCCCTACGAACAGCGTTTACCCACAACTTCTTCCTTTCAGAATCCTTAGGAAACCTAAACATATTAAATTATTAACTATTGTCAATAAACTATTGAACTAATAATAGAACTATAAATGAAAAAATTGTAAATACTTACACATGAAAGGTTATGATTTGATTTTTTTCAATTTCCAATTGTCTTGCACTTTTCTTGCTGCTACGATTAGTACATTTATATGCAGCACATCCAACCATTATAAGCGATTAATAAGTCCTCTATTAAATGATAAATGCTATAAACTAAAAGAACACAATAGTCGAAATGTTTTATACTATAACCGGTATAACTATAAGATTAAAACAATACGCGCACTAAAAATACTTTACTAATTATATATACCTATAATATTAAAAACGAATAATTAACACTACAAATAGTTTGAAACAGGAGATTATTATAAAAATCCAGAAAAACCGCAAAAACTATACGCACTTCTACCACATAAGTCGATTTTACTGTTCATACAATGGCGGACAATAGCTGATACCGCAAGCGCAAGAAGTGGCTTCAACCTTGACACGAAATGCTCTCTCCTCCCACTTCTAATACTCCTTGGTAGAGACGAATACCAACCACCAGATTGGTTTTGACATTGACAAAAATCGGTATACATGAAAGTGCGTTGTAGTGAAATTTGTTATAACATTGTACCTGCAAATAATTAATCGTAAGTAATGCAATTTTTAATTTATTTATATGATGTAACAATGATTAGGTTAGTTTTTTATGCTGTGGACGTTCTTATGTGCAATTTCAAGATCAAGAATGGTGTTGAAATTTTATAGGTTATAGACCACAAACAAACAACATGGGGTAATGACGCTCAGAATGAGCGGCATAACCCCATGGGTGAGCGCCGTTTCCCGTTGATGTTACTAATAGCAATTTTCGTCTATTTTAGATGCCTCGTCAGAGAAAAAAGAACCACACAAATAGCGTCCTGGTCAGTTGAAAGAATGATTGAAGCTTTAGAAGCAATTCGAAATGGAACCAGTATTCGACTTGCCAGCAAACAATACGGAGTTCCTTATAGTTCGATTAGAGATCGGTTGCGAACTGGAATTTGCACTGCCCCTAAATTAGGACGCTCTACAACATTCACACCAGTTCAGGAAGAAGAAATTGCAACACATGTTTTGCTTTTGTCAAAACTGTTTTATGGAGTTTCTCAAATAGAACTTAGACGAGTGGTATATGAGTTCGCTGAAAAAACAAAATCAATCACAGATTCAATAAGACAACAAAACTGGCCGGTGCAGATTGGATGTATGGTTTTCTTAAAAAATCCTAATTTAAGTTTAAGAAAACCAGAATCAACCAGCGTAAATAGAGTGAAAGCTTTTAACAGAGATGAAATCAATCGCTTTTTTTTTAATCTTGAATCTTTAATGAAACGTCATAAGTTCCCTCCCGGAAGGATTTTTAATGTAGATGAAACGGGGATATCTACAGTACAAAATCCTTGCAACATACTTGCTCAAAAAGGGCAAAAACAGGTTGGTGTTGTAACGAGTTGGGAGCGTGGTAAAAATCATACCATATGTTGTGCAATAAGTGCATCTGGGGTGTTCATCCCTCCAATGTTCATCTATCCAAGACAACGCATGACACCCTTGTTAGAACGTGGAGGCCCTCCTGGTTCCCTTTATAGGTGTAGCAAGTCAGGCTGGATGACAGAAGAATTGTTTATGGAGTGGCTCAGACATTTTAAGGTAGCAGTTCATGCATCCATTGAAGAGCAGGTCCTTCTCATACTTGATAATCATAGCAGCCATACTTCACTTAATACTTACCAGTTTTGCAAAGAAAATGGAATCCATATGCTTTCGTTACCACCCCATACCTCTCATAGGATGCAGCCGTTAGATGTAACGGTGTTTGGACCACTTAAGACAGCGTTAAGCAAAGAAATGGATATTTTTATCAAATCTCGGCAATATCTGCAAATTACTCCGTATGACCTGGCATCCCTTTTCAATAAAGCTTATGCACGTATAGCCACAGTAGAGAAAGCTGTAAAAGGATTCGAAGTGACGGGAATCTATCCTTTTAATCCCAATGTCTTCAGTGATGAAGACTTTTGGCGTCTGATTCTCTAAAAGGTCCTGATGATGCAGAAGTAGTTTATACAGCGCAAGAGAGAAACGAAACATCTCCAGTTCCTGATATTGGTCTAGAGAAAAATAATAAAACCCCACCAGTTTTGAATGTGACCCACCCAAAACAAAATATATCATCATTCACAGAAATTTTACCGATTCCTGGGCCATCAACTTCCCAGAAAAGGCCTTCAAGGCGAAAGCAGCACTCTGAGATTCTAACTTCAACACCGTTTAAGGACGTGTTTGCGGAGAAAGAGAAACGACGTGCCAATAAAACATTGAAACTTACAAATAAATCTGCGCCAGTTAACAAACATACCAAAGCTGTTGTAAGTAATATCAATAGAGCAGG
This sequence comes from Abscondita cerata, assembly GCA_030710515.1. Classification (NCBI taxonomy): domain Eukaryota; kingdom Metazoa; phylum Arthropoda; class Insecta; order Coleoptera; family Lampyridae; genus Abscondita; species Abscondita cerata. The sequence goes on along the minus strand of JALBCR010000441.1, from coordinate 242,217 downwards.
CGTTAAACGAAAGATATATGAAGAACAATCTTCAACTTCATCTTCCGATGAAAGCATAGATGATAGTAACATATGTGATGATGATGAACTCGACGACGCTGATCCAAATGAGTTCTGCATAATTTGTAATGAGTTCGGTAAGGATGGAGAGATGTGGTATAGGTGTACAATGTGTGGAAAATGGGTTCATCAGGAATGCAGTGGTTGCTTAAATGCAAAAAAATATATTTGTGACTTCTGTCGTGTTTAACAGGACCTTTAAGTTGTTAATTATTCATTGAGCGGCATTACCCCAGGCCTCGGGGAAATGCCGCTCAATGCATAGTTAAGTGTATTTTTTTCTGTTTTAAGAATTTAGTTTTTAAGTTATCTTTTGTATGTAAACGAAAGTACATAGAATAAACCTCATAACGTTTACTTTACAAATTGCTTTTTCTCTATTTTTCAATTAAAATTCACATATTTTAGTTAAGTGAGTGCCATTCCCCACATTCCCCTACACTAAAAAACCTAATTATTTTGTTTCTACTATTAATACTGCTTACTTTTTTAATGTAACGAAATCTGCAATACTAGATGCAGAGAATGACAAAGTTAGAAAGATTAAAAGCAAATAATAATATGGAAATATTGACATAAATAATTGAAAAAAAAATTATTCGACTTTAAACAATTTAATATAATAGTTCTATTTAAGATAACACATTAATAATTTGTCATTCTCTGAGTAACACTTGAAACAGTTGATCTGTAAAAAATCTACAAAAAGTATGAAGAGTATGAAAAATTAGGTAAAAACCTAATTTGTTTACTAGTTGATAAAAATTTATGGGATCTTCATTATTTCGTAAATTTTATTGATTAGAGAAGTTTCCCTTATATTCCCATATATTCATAATATCACATTAATTTTCATCATATATTTAAAAAAAAACATGTACGTTAAGAAAACGGATCGCACCGCCTTAAGCGGTCGCGGTTTAGAATGGTTCCATTCAAAACCCGAATTATAGTTGCTGTTCCTTATGAAGAATTAAAATTAAAATGATTGAAATGTATGGACAAAAAGAAAGTGCATTAGAATTAAGACGCAAAATGGAAAGATGTAAATTTAGAAGAGGTACCGATTTCGGCGATTATTATCACGAAAAAATTCTGTTAGCAAACCGGCTCAAATTAATAGTGACGACGAGACGATTGAATACCTTATTGACGGCATCGACGACTTGAACCTAAAAACGCAGGCCCGTATGAAGTGTTTTACCTCGTTAAGTGATCTACTTGTCCTAATGACACGAGTAACCGCTAAGATTACAAACGAAAAGTCGATTGATGTTAAGGATGTGAAATCAAATTTCCCAGCAAATTCGTCGAAATTTGATACAAGAATTAGATGCTGCAACTGTAACGGATTAGGTCATTATTTAAGCGATTGCCGAAAACCATTACGACAACGAGGTTCGTGTTACGAATGTGGCGACCTTCAACATCAAATTTCCTCATGCCCCAGGCGACGTCAAAAGTCAGAATTCAACAACAGAAATCCACCCACGACTTCCTTGGTTGATGCACGTGAAATAAAGTCATCATCGCCATACGTAATCAACATTACGTTAGATAAGTATAACTTTATTTTAGAAGGCATTATTGATAGTGGAAGTCCTATTTCATTACTTTCGGCAAATTTTGTTATGCCCATTCATATGAAAACTTACAAAATGAAATGTAATTATACTGGTATAAATAATTCACCGCTAACAATTTTAAGCACGTATGAAGATTTTATTTATATAGAGGGACACCACTGTAGTATTGTCTTTTATGTTGTACCGGCTCAAACCATGAGCCATAATTATTTGTTAGGACGCGATTTTATAAAGAATTCAAATTTAACAATAACCTTTACTGATCGAGTAATTATTTCGGAAGCACTGCAAGCGATGCAATTTGTAAACAAGAATTACCTTGTGATAACATTATGCTTACCCACAAAGCAAGAATTTATCGCACAAACATCCTAATAACATTAGCAGGTTACACTGCGACGTTAGCATTATGACCCAAATAACATTATATTAACGTTAGAAAACATTACATGTTCTAGCCAATAACGTTAGCACGGTAACATCACTAGAATAATGTTTATATAACGTTAGTATTTTAGTTAATTTAACGAATCATTTAACGTTAATATGACGTAGATCTTTTATCACGTTAATATAACGTTTATAAATTAAATTACAGAAACGTTTCTAGGTTAAATCAGATTTAAATGGAAATTAAAAAATAATACCAAATATGTAAATCAAAAATCTTTAATAGATGTTTTAAAAACTATTATAACACAATATAAAATAAATCAGAAATCTTTCACAAATTTTTTAAAAACTATTATAATATAACACAAATTTAAAATAAATCAAAATCTTCTAGAGACGTTTTAAAAAACTATTACTACACAATACAAAGTAACTCAAAATCTTTCACAAACGTTTTAAAAACTATTATAATATAATACAAATTTTAAATAAATCAAAAATCTTCTAGTGCCGTTTTAAAAACTATAATCAAAATAACGTATTATGATAACATAAAATAAAACAAAAACCTTTAATGAATTATCCATTCATTTTTTATTTCTCTTTGCTTCCGCTGTTTTCCGTGACGAAACCAGTCCATCACACCTTCTTCGAAGTCCCTATCAGTTACAAACTTAAAGTTTATTCTCACAGCCTCTAAAACAATAATATATATAAATTATAAGGGAGGCGAGGTAAACATCGGTTAATTAAAGTCATAGCAACTCTCAAACTATGAAATATATAAACAAATCCAGCTGACGCCATTACATTTTTAAATAACTCGCCTTGTATTTAAGAAAATAAATCGGTTCAGAACATAACACACAAAACGTCTTCAATGGAGATAGACAAATCATAGTTGTTTCTTTTTATTTGAGAAATTTTTACCGAATACCATTCGGGTACCAAAAATTAATCAGTTATTTAAGAAAACTGTGAGAACTCGCTTATTTAAAACGCTTCTGATCTTGCTGAGTCGGTTTCGTTTTGTTAAAAAAAGTGTAGTTTTCATGTAACACATTTTTTTTCAAATTAGTATATCGGTAATTTTGTCACACGTATGCGATTATAATCGACAATTGACACTAGGCAACAGTAGGTCATATAATCAAGCAATTTGAATCTCACTGAACGAATCACGGAACGTCAAAATATTTCATTAGTCAAAATTATGATGTGTAATATTGCTATATAAACCGATTCAATCATTCATTCAACTTAATATACAGTTAAGTTAAGAACAGTGGAACTCACCTTTAATGCATTTAATTATTTGTAAGTTTTTAACTTTAAAGTTGTTCTTCTGTCCCGTCCACGAACAATTCTCTGCTAATTCGTTCGTGTAAACGTGATTTAAACACCGATTAATGCAATTTCGTACATTATGACCTCCGATGTAGGAGAGCTTGAATTCCTAAAGCATCAAATATTAATTACCATTTCCTGTTAATAATGTTCTTACCAGTTGTTTGAAAGCCTCTGGATTTTCAATTAAGTCCTCCAGTTTGAGTAGATCTTCAATTTTGTTTACAGGCATCACCGGAAGAAGAGTTTCTAGTGTATGGGGTATATCTCGTAGAGAATTGTTTCCAATACTCAGGTTATTTAAACGATCTAGAATTACATTTTGACAGGCCCTAAGTTCTGTTAATTGTCGTAGAACTTTCGACTCAACTAAAATTTAAAAAAATGTGGCGTTATGATCAATTTATGTATACTTACAATTTTCTACATCGCTTAGGATAACTGGCATTTCATTTATTAAAGTTACGTCTGTAATAAACAAAAAAAGTTATAACAAATTAGACAATCTAGGTAGTTTACCATTAATGTCAATTTGAATTTCATCTATGGTTGGAACCGAGGTTGGAACTGTTGAAATTGTGGTTGGGATTCTCTCACCACTGCAGTTGGAAGTTTCGCTAGCTAAAATTGAAAAATTAATCTAAATGCTCTCCAATCACCTATTAAAATCTTATCCATACATGATTCTTCATCAGAAAGGCGTGGTGGAGTTTCCATTATGCAATCTGTGTACATTTTCCTTCTACGATTTCGGGTCTTCTTTGCTTCAGTTGTATGACTATTTAGTGTACTAAGCTCACTTGCTGATTGTATTCCTTCTTGTTCAGAGTCGATTTGTACTTGACGTTTTCTTCGGAAAGAGCCATTTTGTATGTATCTATCAGTTATTATAATTTAACTTTAAACAAGGCGTATTATTCTTAACTTACCCATTTCCGCTAACAATGTTACCATATATTCTCCCCATTTTTTTGGAAGGAGCAGTGTAGTTTATAATAAGTTGCATACTGCAAACACGAGGCCAGTAACATATTAGTTGGTTATCTTTTGATTTAACTAACCATGTTCTGGGGACGGTGTATATACTATTATCATCCAAAAACTTAACTACACAATAAGACTGCTGAAAATTGAAAAGTGTCAAACAGAAATATAAAATATTTTTAAAAATACCCAAAATAATTTATGATAAAACTTAAATATTAGACGATTAAAGGAATAATATATTTATCCTTCATTACCATGCACTTAGACTGAATTTTTTCGACTGTAATTAGTTTTAAATCGTTACTTTCAGTAATTTCGCGGACATTAAAAACGGACGATTTGCATGGTGTTCTAAATAAAAACCCACAAGAAACGCATATAGTGTATTGCAAAAAAATAATTCCATCATCGGTCTTTCTTAATATATTGGTAATTTTTCCATATGATCCATCACCTAAGAAAACATATCCATTTCGTTTAGTGGTACTGAAAGTAAATGCATTCCATTTCAGGAACTTAAAAGAGTCGTAAGTACTATCGCCGATGCGTATTACTTCATTTAAATTTGATAAAGTCAAGTTTTCATTAATGTCATCAACTGAATTTTTTTTCAACTGCCTCTCCTCACTAATTCTATTGACAATTTGTTCCAATGGTCGCCGACTAGTTTTTAATTTCAATTTAATGCAGTGCATGTAATTTTCATACTTGAAACAGCTAAATTCATCTAAGGGTCCGTATTTTAAGACGTCTTCATTTATGTGAATAAGATTGTGAACATTATAATTTATATACTCTCGGCCATAAATATCCCCAAAATTGTTTATAAAATATTTTAATAATTGTTTTGCATATGCATTTTTAGTTCCTGCTAAAGATGGAGTGCATAATATTCGAATAGCGACGTGCAGTGTTAGAAAATGTATGTACAATTCTTGTTTTAGTCGGTTTTTTAAAAGAACGGGACCGCTATACAATAAAAATAATCGTAATTCCGTCGCTTTCCACCTATCTATTTCTTTCAAGCTACGAGGAAGACATTTTCTTAAATGGCTAATATCCATATCAATCAGTAATAAGTCCTTATCTAAAAGTCTCACTGTTTTGTTTCCCTTTACCCAAAAAATTATTAATCTTTTCATTACTCCAACACATACCAAATGCATATAATCTAAAGGCAACTGCGAAATTATATCATCTAGGTTCAATTTTAAAAGAGGCGAAACAGTTTTATGGTATTCTTCATATGCACCATTAGAAAATAACTGATGGGTTCGCATTTGAGAATCAATATCGGAAATGTCATTCTATTTTTATAAAATGTGCCTTCTGTGATGCACTTGTTGCAACCGGTTGATGCATTATGTCCCTTAACACACAATATAAAAGCTTTAGCTGGGGCGTCGCAAAGTATTTTTGAAACTTTTAGTTTTAAAATTCGACCTCTATAGTTAATACCGTTTTTTGCAGAATATCAAATTCAGCTAAAAACGGTTCAAAATATGTTGTTCCATTCTGTGGTTTGTTGTAACCGTGAAAGATACCAATAGCAAAGACTTCTTTTTTAAATAAATTGTGATTAATAGAGGCTAATATCGGCCATAACTGACTACCACTGCTTTTTGCTAGAGGTAGCCCATCACAGTTAATGTCAATTTCCAAAATGTCTTCTTCGAAAACGTTTGAATTTCTGTTAAGCACATATTTCAAACCCTCTTCAATGCCAAAGTGATAATATCTTCCCGGTTCCATATCGACAAAGGTATTTTTTTTTAAATTACTTTTAAGTAAAGTGCGGCAGTCAACAGGTAGTTTGTAGTATCCGTCCTCATTTAAAATTTGTAGTATAGCATTTGCCGTAGTATGAGCAACGTTAAAATCCACAATCCACCTAGCAATTTTATTGCGTATGTCTGATTTCAAATTAATAGGTGCATTATCAATTACAGACTCAATAGGATTAGTCCAACTATGTTGCATTACATTATGTAAACTAGTACTAGGCTCTGTATTCACAATCCTAGGAACACTAGAAGGAGCATTGTTTAAATGCTCATTACTATTTGCAGTTGAAGAGTTTGATGAATGGATGGTATTTACGATATTTTCTGACAAAATACGCTTTTTTTCATTTCTTATAAGCCTCTTTAAGTGCTGTTTGGTATAGTAAGACCTATTTCTAGCTCTTATACGGCGGTTAAAGAACTAAAACGAAACATCAGCCTTAGTACTAATTAGTTCTACAAATTTTTAATAGGATAAAGTTAAATCAACAAAATAAAAACTATTTTAATTATAAAGTAGTTTCAACTACAAGAAATTCAAAGTGTGTACAAAATTTAAAGTGAGAAAATTGTTATCTTCTCCAGTCTTAATTAATGAGTCTCTGTAGAAAAACTAGTAATTTTATATTGAGATTCTAATGCTGTCTTGGGGATACAAACGCATGCTACAGTTTCTAGAAGTTTTGTAACTTCAGGGATATTGCAAGTAAAACGGTTATGAAATGTAACTTGATAGCTTCCATGCAAGAAACGTTTTTTTGATTGTTATATGCCTTTTCTGTACAATTTTCGAAGTTCTTATGACATAATACATAAAAAGTACATACCTTATCGGATGATTGAGACATGCTTTGACTCTGTAAATGAATAACACAATTAAATGACATTCCAATTATTTAAATTAACTTCAATTTTTGTTTAGAGCATTATTACAATATAAATTAATACTAACCTTAAACTATTTGGGTTTCTTTATGAATCTGTATCTGTATCACTATTATACACACAACCACATGTAAAAGTACGAAACCAGTGAAAACTTTAGTTGATCTTGCCGTTGCTAACCGGCCAGATCGCAAACAGTCGCAGATCCAGAATGATGTCACTTCCGAATTCTTTTGACAGTAGCGGTTCGTGTCCTGGCAGATAGGATAGGCGACTGGATGACAACAATTGCTATATTCTATAATTAGTAATGATTTGATGTTCACTTTTAATACATAAATATGACCTCCATAGTGCTTTCTCCTATATTATCACTGTTTTTGTGGAAAAACAGTGCATCGGTTTATGCGTAAACGATGCGCCGCCAGTGATCCTAGATCCATCATCACATTAAGGTCTGGTCTTTTCAACTCCAGTTAATTTTATCTGTCCGTTAATCACCTTGGAAACGCGACTATCCAATGATTTGATTGGCTCAAAACTGTGTTTCCATAGTAGTTAACCGACTGATAAAGTTAACTGGAGGTGAAAAGACCAGACCTAAGTGACGACCGTCTTGCACAGTCGCAGTCTACGAAAAATTATTTACCATTTTTTATTTATAAATTCTTTATTTTATCAGTGTTTTTTGCACTAATCGATAACTTAATTGCCTTTGTATTGTATCCTGTAGTAAATACGTAAATGACGTAAACCGACGTTTTTGCCTTAAAATAAGGTTAAGTACTTTAAAAAAAATGTACTTTATCTGAATTTATGTATGACGTACCTATACCATTGCAACTTAATCAATGCAGTAACGAATGGAAGCGGTAAACGTTAATCTAACATTGTAAAATAAGTTTCATCCAAAAACGTTAATGTGATAGTATACCTGACTTAATCACATAAACGTTACCAAATAAACATGATGTAAACAGCAGACAAGTGATGTTTGGCTGATAACATACTTATTACATTTTTGAGTTTTAATGAAAGTAACGTAAACTAACTAGACATCAGAACGACGTTGATATGACGTTTGAGTACAACGTTTTATTTTTGGACACCAAATTAACGTTGACTGACATTGCTGTTACATTTCTTGCTTAGTGGGTATTGATGTGGAAAGCGAAAAGAATCTTATGTTAAACATTAACAATAAATTAGATTACTGTGTTCAGGATAAAATAGTAGACAGCTTTAACAATAATTATTTGAATTGTGAAAAACCAACAAAACCTGACTTAGATTATGAAATGCAAATTGTTTTAAAACCTAATCATGTACCTTTTTCATTTAGACCTCGGCGCTTATCTTATGAACAAAAGCACCAATTAACAAAAATTTTAGACGAATTACTCGAAAATAACATCATTCGGTTAAGCAATTCGCCTTATTGTAGTCCTATTGTCTTAATTAAGAAAAAGAACGACAAGTATCGATTATGTATTGATTTTAGAGAGCTCAACAAACTAACCATAAGAGATCATTACCCTATTCCGCTTATTGATGATCATTTAGATTGCCTTAGAAATAAAAAATATTATTCTACCTTAGATCTAAAAAACGGATTTCATCAAATTGCTTTAAACCCGAATTCAATTAAGTATACTTCATTTATTACACCTATGGGTCAATTTGAGTACACAAAAGTACCTTTCGGTCTGTATAATGGACCCGCACTTTTCTAGAGATATTTAAACTCAGTATTTTCTGACCTTATTCGAAATCACAAAGTATTATTATATTTAGATGAGATTTTAATTGCCACAGAGACAGTGGAAGAACACTTACAAATGTTAGGTGAGGTTTTCACACAATTAAGCAAAAATTTATTAAATTACGTTTAGATAAATGTTCGTTTTACAAAATCAAATAATTTATTTAGGATATCTTATCAGTGAGAAGGGTATTAACCCAACCCTCAAAATGTTTCTGCTATTGTCGATTGTCCTGTACCGACAAATACCAAAAGAAGTTCAACAATTTCTTGGATTGGCTAGTTATTTTAGGCGATTCATACCAAATTTTTCAGTCACAGCTAAACCACTTTATGATCTATTAAGAAAACAGTCAGTTTTTAAGTTTGAATCTTTAGAATTAGAATCTTTTAACGCTCTTCAAGATAAATTAGTAAATAGCCCAGTGCTGGCTATATATTCACCAACCTTGGAAACTGAGTTACATTGTGACGCATGTTCGAAAGGGTATGGTGCTGTTATTATGCAGAAACAGGAAAATAATTTGTTTAAGCCTACATTTTACTATAGTAAAAGAACTACCGATTCAGAATCGAAGCTTCACAGTTATGAGTTAGAGATGTTGTAAACGCTTTAAATAGATTTTACGTATACCTTCAAGGAATTAAATTTAAAATTGTTACTGATTGTAATTCTATCAAATTAGCTCTTAATAAAAAAGAAATTAATCCTAAAATTAATCGTTGGGCACTTATTTTACAAAATTTTAATTATGAATTGGAACATCGAAACAGCGACAGGATGAAGCATGTAGACGCACTTAGTCGTATGTCTCACATATTAGTTTTGGAAGAAAACACTCTGGAACAAAATTTATCGATAGCACAGAACATTGACCCACAGATTAAAAAATTAAAAGATGAATTAAGTTTAGCAGAAAACAAAAATTATGAGTTAAATAATGGTCTGGTTTATAGAAAATTTAAAAACGATCTCAAATTTTATGTTCCTCGTGCAATGGAAAACAAAATCATTTTTAACTGCCATGATAGATTAGGACACATAGGAATAGACAAAACTTTAGAATACTTAAGTAGGTGTTATTGGTTCCCAAATAGTAAAACTAAAATTAAAACTTACGTCAATAATTGTTTGAAGTGTATAACATTTAACTCTTGTAAAGGTAAAACGGAAGGATCTTTACACAATATTCCCAAAGGGAATAAACCTTTTCAAACCATTCATATCGATCACTATGGTCCTTTAGAAAGAACACCTCAAAACAAAAAATACATTTTTGAAATTGTTGATGCCTTTACAAAATTTGTTAGATTTTATGATGTCAAGTCTACGAAATCAACTGAAACTATACACAAATTAGAAAGTTATTTTCGTGAATATAGTAGGCCGCAAATAATTATTTCCGATCGCGGAACCGCATTTACGTCGAAAGAATTCTCAAATTTTATTGATAAACATAATATTAGACACATCAAAATAGCTACTGGAACGCCCAGAGCTAACGGTCAAATTGAGCGTTTCAATAGGGACTTAACCTCCATGTTAGCTAAATTATGTGAAACCACAAATAAATGGTCCGTTGAATTGCCAAAAGTAGAATTTGCAATTAATAATTCGATTTGTAGATCCACTGGATTTAGTCCTTCGGTCTTATTATTTGGTATTAACCAGAGAGACCCAAATGACGATTTAAGAAATTATTTAGAATTAACGGATTCGGAAGCAAATGAAAGGAATTTAGATGAAATTAGGAACGAAGCTCAAGTTCAAAACGGTAAAATTCAAAATTATAATAAAAAATATTATGATCTTAGACATAAAACCCCTCGTGCTTATTAGATTAATGATTTTGTTATGGTTAGGAATGTTGACACTACCGCTGGAGTAAATAAAAAGTTATTACCAAAATTTCGTGGTCCTTATGAAATAAAAAAAGTTTTAGAGAATGATCGATACTTGGTCACTGACATTGAAAATTTTCAATTAACACAAAAACCGTTTGAAGGTATTTTCAGTTCAGAAAATATGAGGTTATGGCTTACCGATTATGATACCGATTTAGATTAAGATTAAGATTATGTACTTATGCACCTTATGAAATTATGTATTTAGTGAATTATGCGCAACTTATGTTCCTTTATGTAATATTCGTTATTATTATTATTATGCTTAGTACTTATGATTATGCATTTAGTTATTTTCGTTATTGATTTTAGGTTTTTAGATCGAGACGATCCTATTGTCAGGTTTGCCGAACTATAGCATTTAATATTTAATTTGAATTTGCCGCCTACGGAAGTGGCGCTGACAGAACGATCGTCTTGAGAACTTATTCATTGGCAATGATTATTATGTCTGTAGCTACGCGAAGCAGCACCCCGAAGAACACGTATACGTCTAAAAATATATAATTAATGTCACTATGATCGTCTATAGATGGTCACAATTGCCTGATTGTGCGATGTCATTTCAACATCGCAATGTCCCCGTGATTAACGTCTATATTGCATCCGATTTAGATAAAATTAAAATATACTTTAGTAGACGTCTAAAACACATTCATTTTTTTACCTGAATAAAACGTCTAATTTCGATTACAGTTTTACCTGCTTGATTAGATTACAAATAGACGTCTATATCTGTATACACTTATAAAGTATAAAAAAATCAATTTGTGATCACTTTTAATAGAAGTCATAAATTAATAATTTTTTGACTCTATAAAACATAAGAAATATATTTCAATTTGATATCACTATGTAGATTAAATTTAGACATCAATGTATTTAATAAGTTAATATGCATGTTATTAAACAAAAGTTATACGGACTTAAGTTAAATGATTTACAGAACAAACTAAAATCAAATATTACACAAAAATATCATTTATTACATTAAAGTACAAAACAAGTGTAAAATTTAAAGCAACTTAAACAAACGTTTGTAACAACATAACAGAAATGAAACTAAACATTAATATACCATTCATAAGACAAATAAAAAAAATATATTACGTACATTATTGAATTACATTGTATTTTTAACTATTTATTTTCTTTTCTTCTTTTTTTACCATAATTGTATCTCTGATTAGAAAGGCGGAACCAATCCGGAGTGCTTTTCTAATATTAAGCATGTTTAGATCGTCTGGTTTGAAGTAAACACTGCAGCTATAATTAAAAACAATTATTTGACCTATCAAACTTATTAGCATTAAGCATTTTTTCAAGCAAATGTTAGGAATGCACTAAACAAGGTTAAAAACAAATAATTCGCTCTAGAGCTGTTACGTGTGATGTCATTTTATAACGCATTGATGTAACTATAAATACCTTACCTCACGTGCCTGAACAAAATCTCCGAAATTTAGTTGATTTACAAAGCCGTTCTTAGCTTGGTAATAAGGTTACCTACCTAAGCTCAAAAATGATTAATATCTATGCAATTCTAAATAAGAACGCGGTTTTGTGACCAGATTTAGAAGTTAGATGAGTTTATGCTTCATAATCATAAATCGCCAACCAAAAACAAAAATCCATCGAAAGCGCAAGTAGTTGTGCAAGTAATTTTAATGAGTTTGGAAAATTAATACAAAAACTTACCTTTAAAACAAAGACACAAACAGCACACTCAATCAATGACCACAGTAAACCGTTGAATGATTCAACAAGATTCTAAATTAAAAAGCACGTATATAGACAAAACAAACACAGGCGACTCAACTAATTTGCGTAGGATTTCTTCACACGTTTGCAAAACAAGCAAGTTATCGCAGTTAATATTTGTTAATATTTTTAATTACTGCTTTATTAGCGTTCACGTGTACTTTACTAAAGGAATCATTTGGGTTACCTCCAAACTTTCAAAGACACGGCAAATTTTTTTTATAATCCATTAAACAATTACAGCCTTTTATTTCATTTTACAATTAGCCGTATGTAAATTGAAGTTTTCTAAATATAATTGAAACAGAAAACATAAATAAAAGTGTAAGGCAACATACAATCAACTTTGTTTCTAAAATGTTTATTGTTTGCAAAATTGTTACTATCTAAACCTTATCTTAACCTTATTTTGACTAAAATTCAAATTACATCTAAATTATAAATCAATTAGACCATTTTCTTGTAGGTAAATCATTATGTATACAATACATCACATTTTTGATGTATAACATACATCTATATTAAATCTAATACCGAACATCATATTTCCTGCGTCTAACATACATCTTTATTATATCTATCTTACCCAAATCTAAATAACATCATTTAATTTACATCTTTTATATTTAATTTTTTTTCCATAGACGAGTTTAGATGTTTTCTGACATCTTTTAAATGCGATTTAGACCAATTTGTGTTGTTCGGGAGACTCGTGAGATTAGTTATATTAGTTATTACTTAAGTGTTATAAAAATATCAGTCTATCATCAAGAATAAACAACCTGACAACCGAAATACGTTTTATTAGCTCCCCAATATTTATCACTACAATATTATCAACTAAATTAACATGGTAGCAGAACGTCGTTCATAACAAAGTACAGCAATTAATAAATGAGTGTGAACTGAGATTGAGAATAAAACAAAGTAAAAGCGTAAAGGTAAAACGTGAGAACATGTGGGAAGAAAATGGCGTACATGAAAATTGATGACATTACAATACCAGTTTTTGATGGTTCTGAATATACAAACTGGAAGAAAAGGATATTGAAATTTCTGGAGTTTAAAAGGTGTAAGCAAGTAGCAATCAGAGAAAAGGAGGAATCAGATAAAGATGAAGAATGGAATCAAGCGGACATTAAAGCGACAAATTATATATACAGCGCTATCACAAATAAACAACTTGAATATATTGGTGATTTAGATTCAGCTTATCAAATAATCAAAAATTTGACCAAATGTACATATGTAGAAATAATTTGGAATCAATAAAGTTAAAAAATTATGCAGAAGTCACTTCCTTCTTCGATGAATTCGAAAAAGCAGTTAATGAACTTAAAGCATCAGGAGCCGTAGTGTCGGAGCAAGAAAAATTAAGATACATGTTACGATCCTTACCTCAAACGTACAGTCATATTGGAGATTTAATAGATGTGTTGCCTGAGAAAGACAGAACTGTTGAATATTTAAAAAGTAAAATAAAGTTAAAATCAACAGGAAAATGTTTTAAATGTGGTGCGCTTGGACATTATCAATACAACTGCAATAAACCTAATTCATTAGAACCACCAAGATGTGCCAACAATTATCGAGGAAGATCACACCCCAATTGGAATAGTCGTGGAAGTTATCAAAGAGCCTTTAGAGGAAGAACCAGCTTTCAACAACATCAATTCAGGGAAGAAGCTATTACAGAGGAGCTGCAAACACATCATCTTGTCAGCAGAATCAACCGAGAGAGTCCGAAGTCGAAGGAAATTCCTTTTTAACAGAAGTACATACATCCGAAGTAAAACCGCACAGGCAATTATAAGGAAAATGAAGTAAGTTGGATTTTAGATAGCGGTAGTACTGATCATATTGTAAATAATGATAGGTTATTTAGTAAATATGTAAATTTAGAAACGCCAATTGATGTTAAAGTAGGTGATGGCGGAATACTGAAAGCAACTAAAATAGGTATGGTAAATGCAATCTTTAAGGTATTTGAAAAGCATCATGAAATAAGTTTACCTAACGTTTTTTATGTAAAAGACATGAAACAAAATTTAATTAGTGTTTCAAAAGTTACAATTAATAACAAAATAGTTTCTATTGGTAATGATGCAAAAATGTATAACAAAAATAATGACCTAATAGCGATAGCAAAAAACAAGGTAATTTATATATTATGACAAGTTTTATTAAAAATAATATTACTTCTAGCCTGGTAAATTACCAAAGTATAGAAAAAATGTCTTTAAAGGAAAAATGGCATCGCATATTAGGTCATGTTAATTTCAATTATTTAAATACTTTGTGTAAAAATGAATTATTGTTAGGTTTGCCGAAAGAAATTGAATCAGATAATATGAAATGTGCAATTTGCATAAAAAGTAAAATGCATAATGTACCATTTTAAAACAATAGAAAACGCGCTAAAAATTTTTTAGAAATAGTACATACAGATTTAAACGGGCCGCAATAATACAACAGGTAACCGTGGGGAAAAATATTTCTTAACTTTCATTGACGATTATAGTAAATTAGCTAAAGTATATTGCATTAAATTGAAATCCGACGTTTATAATTGTTTTGTGGACTATGTAAATCAAGTGGAGAATTTAATTGACAAAAGAATTAAAGTATTAAGGTGTGACAATGGAAAAGAGTACTTAAATGCCAATATTTATCAGTTTTGTAGAGAAAAGGGTATTCGTATAATTCCTTGATCGCCATATGTACACGAATTAAACGGAGTAGCAGAAAGATATAACAGGTCAATCATGAATGTATCTAGATGTTTATTGTCGGAAGCAAATGTTAGTAAATTGTACTGGCCTGAAGTAGTAAAAGCAGCAACTTATTTAAAAACAGAACTCTTGCAAACACTCTTGAAAGAAAAACTCCTTATGAAATATTTTTCAATGAAAAGCCAAATGTTAAATATCTAAAATTATATGGAAGTAAAGTATTTGTTCGAACTCCAGAACAATTAAGAAATTCTAAGTGGGATGACAAAGCTAAGTTAGGGATATTGTTAGGATACACAGAAGTAGGTTATAGAGTATTGGTTGAAAATAAAGTAATTGAAGCTAGACATATAGATGTGATTGAAAAAATATTAAGTGTATAGGTTTCAATGATAATGTTAACGATACTGAAATAAGTCAAGATTCTCTTGAAAATTTTAATTCTTGTGAAAATAATAATGCGAATGAAAATACAAGTCCAGATAACTATACGGAAAATAAAGAAATAGTGAAACGGTCTTCAAGAGTAAAACATCCTAATAGTCGTTATTTTAACGATAATTTTGTTACGCAGTATGTCTATGTAAACTGTTGTCAGGCTATAACACCTAATACGTATGATGAAGCAATGCAAAGCAATGAGTCTAGGGATTGGAAAAGAGCTATGGATAATGAAATAGATAGTTTAAATAAAAATAAGACATGGGAGTTAATTAACAAACCAGTAAATGAAAATATTATTGATGTTAAATGGGTTTACAAAATAAAGGATAACAATGTTTACAAAGCTAGACTGGTAGCCAAAGGGTTTCAACAACATTAATGTGAAGGTGATATTTACTCACCTGTTGCAAAAATGTTAACGCTAAAATTATTATTAGCATTTTGCTGTGTAAATGGTTTTGTTATTAATCAAATGGATGTAGAGACAGCATTTTTAAATAGTGAAGTAATTTCTGAAGTTTACGTAAATCAACCAATAGGGTATGAAGATGGTACATGTAAAGTTTACAAACTACTTAAATCATTATATGGTTTAAAAGAGAGTGCGAGGTCCTGGTATGAATGTTTTAATGAATTCATAATAAAACTAAATTTTAAAAGGAGTAATTACGATAATTGCTTATATGTATCACAAGAAAAGGATAAAACCATATACATAATACTGTTTGTTGATGACATGTTAATATGTAGTAACAGCCAGAATAATATTAATAACATTAAAATATTGCTAACAAAACGTTTCAAAATGAAAGATATGAATGAATTAGAACTTACGTAGGAATAGATATAAGCTATAATATTGAAGACAATTTAATGACCTTAAGTCAAAGTAATTATATTGAATCACTGGCAAAGAAGTACAACTTAATAAATTCAAAGTTATATAATACACCAATGGAAGTAGGCTTAAAGTTAGAACCTGCAGAGATAATAAATAATAGAATTCAGTATAGAAATCTGATAGGTGAACTATTATATATAAGTACCGGAACAAGACCAGATATCGCTTATGGCGTTAATTATTTAAGTAGGTTTCAAAATTGTTATGATGATTCACATTTTAAGTATGCTTTAAGAATATTAAAGTATTTATATTTGACAAAAGATTTAAAATTAACTTTTAGTAAAAGTAATAACACCGAAATATTACATTGTTTCGTAGACTCTGACTGGGCAGGAGATAATATAGATCGGAAATCCACCTCAGGTTATATAATTAAGTTATACGGAAATGTAATTTTTTGGAAATCTCGCAAACAAAATTCTGTAACTAAATCGTCTACATTTGCTGAATATGTAGCATTGTCCGAAGCTGTAACCGATGTTATCTTCATTCGAAATATGTTAAAAGAAACATTTGGAATTAATTTTATTAAACCAGTTCAAATATTTGAAGATAAATCAGGTGCTGTAGCTATTGCAAAATATGGCAATTTTACAAAAAATTCTAAGCATGTTGAAGTGCAATTACATTTTGTAAACGAAAATGTTAAAAAAGATATAGTTGAAGTTATTAAAGTTTCAACTGAAGATAATATTGCAGACTTACTGACCAAATCACTTTGAAGAGCTAAGTTTATTAGGTTTAGAGAAATGTTAAATTTGATTTTGTAGTCGATTTATTTAAATTCAAACTTGCCGCCAAGATTGACCGCGCTTTTGAAACGAAGCTCATCTCAGAGCAAAGCAGGGTAGTAGTAGCAATGGGGGCATTCAGCAGCAATAACTAGTGCATTTTGCAATTACTCTCTGTACATGCAAGTACACGGCGTGTACTTAGTGTAATTGCGCGCGCTTGCGGGGTGTGGACGATGTACATGTAGTGCTTTTTCAATTACTCTCGGTGCTTGCTACTTTTTAATTACTCTCGGTACTTGTGGGTGTAATTGGTGCAACCCTTTCACCGCCTCCTTGATGAAGTAAGATGGCGGATGCATGTTCGCTTGCGGGTGTAAACGATGTACATGTAGTGCTTTTTCAATTACTCTCGGTGCTTGCTACATTTTTAATTACTCTCGGTACTTGTGGGGTGTAATTGGTGCAACCCTTTTCACCGCCCCCTTGATGAAGTAAGATGGCCGATGCATGTGCGCTTGCGGGGTGTAAACGATGTATATGTAGTGCTTTTTCGATTACTCTCGGTACTTGCTACATTTTTAATTACTCGGTACTTGTGGGGTGTAACTGCTGCATCCCTTTTCGCCGCCCCCCTTGATGAAGTAAGATGGCTGATAGTGGGACTCGCCCCATTGAGGGTGGCCATCTTTTCGAGTACTTGTTCATATGAGTGCTATGATTGATAATTCGCCGCCCCCGGTAGGGGGTGGAGCGCAGTTAAGGCGGCGATTTTTGATTAGAATTGTGGGTGTGGTCGTCTTTTCGAGTACTTGTTGATATGAGTGCGATGATTGGATAATTCGCCGCCCCCGGTAGGGGTGGAGCGTTGTTAAGGTGGTGATTTTGATTAGAATTATGATATATTTGATAATGATATGCAAGATGGCCGTCTATAATTACAAATCGTCGACACCGCCTCGCGTCGCGGGTGGGTTTAATTAAGCCGCACTCGAGATTACCGAACAAGTTGGAACAGGGAATTATGTCCTTTTCTAACCAAGCTATCTCTCTCTCTCGATGTGCAGGTGTTGGTTAATTATAAATGCATAGATTGCAACGGGTGGATTTAATTAATTAAGTAGACCCGCGTTTAATCAAACAAGTTAGAACCTAGACTGGCTGTTTTTTTAATCAACACTTCTTGGAAATATTAATAACAAATGGTTTAAACACAATTAAGCACTTATTAGTTTAAAATAACAACCGCTTATTTTTTCCAAAGACCGCCAAAATCTTAAAACACTTTTTATCGACTCCCATACAACCACCTGTAAATTACGTAGTTGATTGAAATAAATCATAAAACGTTAGTTTTAATTTATTTAAAAAATTATTATTCATAAATAAATATATATGATTTCTACCCCGCTTGCTTCCTCCGCCGGGGATGATGGTGGTGGTGGTGGTGTTGTCGGGGCATCCACTGGAATTCGCGCCGCGAGACGGAGCGAAGCCTTTCGCGAGCTGTTGACGGTCGCCGACTCGAACCATCTGGCTATTTATAAAATTATTAGCAAAAACATGCAATGAAAATTCACTTGCTTAACAGTAATGAGTTTTATATATATAAACCAAACTTAAAGTAAAAAATACATACAACAACTCCCAAGCGACCTTGCTCCCGATGTTCATACTCCCGGGGGTGCACTCGACGGAGATGATCATCCATCATCTCGTGGGGTACTGTGTGGCTAGAGTCAACCACGCACACAGACATCTTCGTTGTTGTTAACAGACGTCGTCGAGGCATTTTTTTTTAGCTCAAAACGTAAAAATTTTCACTTTTATATGCAAGCCAAAAGAGATGCGATATAAGATGAGACAAACCACCAACCCTAATTATCTCCGAAACCGCTTTTATTGGTTAATATGAAAAAGAATACACCCTGACGCGCAACAGAATTGCGTTCATGGGACAATGTGAAAAGAAACAAGCAAGAGGGGAGGCTCCTGGCTTAGAAAAACGTAAATCACAAGTAAAAATATTAATTGAAATCGATTTAACCATGCAATTAAATATACGATAATTTGTATTATTTCAGAAGTAAACGAAGGAGTTTAATTACGCGTCGTAAATTATCATTATACGGGTGGCTATGACTGTTGCAGATAAAAGCTGAAGAAAAACGAAAATCATAAGCAAAAATATTAATTGAAATCGATTTAGCTAGACAATTAAATATCTAATAATTTGTACTATTTCAGAAGTAAAATTTTAAGCCTTCTAGCTTGGTTGATTAAACATGGGTGGGCTCGAAAAATCATTTATGGCTGTGATATATTGTTCACTGTGGTGGCGGCTCACAATAGCTGATTGTGTAAATTATCGCTATATGGGTGGCTTTGGCCGTTGCATGCGACGCTTGAGAAAAAATACACCACCAAAATGTGTATTCTTTGATAGCATCAGTCGTGTTGGTTGTACACAATAGTAAATTATTATACGGATCGTCTTTGGGTATAGTAGATAAAAAGCTCGTATATTTAAACTGACTCTTAGTGATAACATCAAAAACGAGACACAAATGCAACCCAACAAATGGCTATTCCCTGATTTAGTGCTTTGTGCTATGCAACAAAAAACTATCGTGGGTGGGCCAAAAGGTCGTGTGAAATATTCTAAAGCCAATAATTATTCTAATTAAATTTTATTATTCATTAGAAGAAAATGGGTGTGTTATTTAAATATATATAGATAACAACTAGACTTTAATTTGATAAATTATAACTTATCCCGATACAAATATTTTATGTGTAAAACTTAAAATTATTATCTTCAAAGCACATTTACGTTGTGTTAACAAACCAAAAAAAATGTTTTCTTAATTATAATTCAAGCAAATCAACTTTTTTATGAACATGTTTCAGTTAATGTGGGTCGCGCAATTTTGGTGTGTGAAGAGGTATCATATCAATAAATGGCTCGTAAACAACTCAAAGAATAATTTTAGTGAATCGTGCTTAAATAATAATGATTGGCTGCGTTGGTTAGAAAAACAGTCAACTTCTCGTTAATAAATTCTGATTTGTTAGCGGTTAAACCCGCATAGTTATTTATTAATCGCAATTTATAAGGAAAGAATACGAACAGAAATGAAAAATCTCGGTTGCCATAATTCGATATTAAAGCTGTTTAATTCTGTAAAGCCAAGAGTGTTATTTAGTGGTGGGAATTAGGCTATATCAACGCGAAAGGGTTGACGCATAATCTCAGTCTGCATTAAATTATCCACAACGATGTCAAAATCATCAAGCACGACTCCATCATCGCCGTGTGCGTTGGCGATGGTTGATAATATTAATAAAGTAGCCAAATGCGAGCTTCATACAAAGGGTTTAATTAAAGACCTAGAGTTGAATAAAGAATATGCAATTGACAAGATTCGTTCTTTTGAAGGTAAATATGGACGCTGCGTAATAATCTATATCAAAGAGTGCTTCTACTATCTACCTAAAAGGCTTGTAACACATTTTAGCAACGATGTTATTGATAGTTTTAACAAAAAGCCAATAGCCATTAAGAGGGTGGGTACAAAAAAACTGAATACAGGTGCAACCGTCGACCAGCTCCAGTTTGTGTTTGACCAGTAACACACACACCATCCATTCAAGCTCGCTCGCGACTATAAAATATAGATCAATTTAGTTACATAATAAATGTGGCATATTAATTTTGATAGAAAAAAATTTAACATTAAATGTCGTTAAATAATTTAACAACGGGGGTCATCGATAAAATAAAATATTCTTACAATTTATTGGTTAAAAAAAAGTGTGAAAGAAAAATCGATGTGTTTTTAAAATTAATATCTAAATACGTTCGCTTGGCATCAAAAGTGCAAAAGAATAGTGTTCTGGTAAATACATCATCAAGATATGTTATTCAAACGTTTATTTCGAATTTACTGCTATATAAAACTTTATTATGCGAGTTAAAAAGAAGAAAAAAGCCGTCAAAGAAGAACCGGTCTAGCAGAATCCGCTGGTTTGATACAGAGTCAGCCTTTTCGTGTAGAATTAGAACAAGCATCGTTCTGAATTTAACCCATAAATTCATCGAATCATTTTTTCTGACTGTCTTGAAGCGATCTGGTTGAGGATAATCCGATTAATTCGAAAAAGAAACAAAATATAAAAATAAACTTTGTGTTATCTGGTGAGTTTCTTAAGAATTCAATAGACGGTGGTGAAACACGCGATGTCAAACACTTTTCAACTAAAAATTATTTGTTAATGATGAACGAAGACAACGAAACACTGAATAAAAGCGGTTTTGGCGAGTGGTTTGCTGAAAATGTCGTGCAATCTCTGATGAAAAAATGGAAAATTTTGACGAAAAAGACTCAGGGTGGGCACTTTGTCGCATCGTATCCTTGGGTGTCAATATCAACAAATGTGGCGACGTTCTACATGCATCCTCTTATTTGCCTCTGCCTCGAGAAATAGCACTCAAACATGCTGTAATTAACATCCAAAACAAGGACAATGGGTGCTTCTTTTGGTGTATAATAGCTGCGCTGTGGCCACCTCTCAACAAAATAAACATCAATCGTGTTACATCGTATCCGCATTATAGTGAAAAATTAAACCTGGACGGCATCAACCAGCCTATGACATTGGTTCAAATCCCGAAATTTGAACGTCAAAATAGTAATATTTCAATCAATGTGTACATGCTCCAAAAGAAGAAGAATGGAAAGTTTATCACGGTGCCCACATATCTTACATCAAACGTGAAGCCTAACCATGTCAACCTGCTGATGATACAGGATCGATACGAGGTAGAAGCCGATAGCAGCGATGAGGACGCCAACGACGGTGAACAAGATTTCGAAGCCGACGACTTAGACAACGCTGTATGCAGACGCTCCGCAGGTGGTGATTTCAGTACAACTCGAGATGAAATCGATTTCACCAATAGTAGTAAGTCCCGAATTAAATTTCATTACTGTCTAATCAAGCATTTATCGCGTCTTGTTAGATCGCAAGTCACAAAACACCATCACGCGATTTATTTATGCGAGCGCTGCTTAAATTATTTCTCTAGCTCTGAACGTTTGGAAAAACATAAATTAGAATGTATAAATTTAAACAAATGTAAAGTTATCATGCCAAAAAAGGATCAACAGTTGTGTTTAAAAATTATGCGAATCAAATGTTATTACCTTTTATTATATATGCGGATTTTGAATGCCTTTTAATAAAACGAAATGATGACGATAGCGCTTCTTTAATTGACAAGTTTCAATATCATCAACCTTTTAGTGTAGGTTACTATTTGCACTGCGCTTTCGATAGCAGCGTGTCTTACTACAGACAATACACGGGGTTAGATTGCGACGAGTGGTTTATAGACGAATTAATTCAAATATCGAACACATTTTCTAAAAAATATTTTGACAAAGTTGTCCCCATGTTGCCTCTAACAGACGCGGAAAAATTAGAATTTGAACGTGCAACAAACTGTGGAATATGCGGAAAAACGTTTCGATTAAATGATATCAAAGTTCGCGACCACGACCACATACTGGGATCCTATAAAACGGCCTCGCATCAAGATTGTAATCTAAATTACAAGCTAAAAAAGTGATATCTGTAGTTTTTCACTCTTTAACGAATTACGACGGTCATATATTTATCAGAAAGCTAATTAAAAAATGCAAGAATATTTACGTTGTGCCCTTAACTAAAGAGAAATATATAGGATTTGAAGCAAGCTTCGAAAACAACATGAAATTTAGATTTATCGATTCGTTTAGGTTTTTGAATAGTTCTTTAGAAAAATTGGCTTCATATTTGCATATAAACCAGCTCTGTATTTCAAAACCCAATTTTCAGATTTGAATGAAAATGAATTTAATTTGGTTTCGAGAAAAGGCGTTATGTGTTACAGTTATTTAGATTGTTATGAAAAATTGACGGATATTGTTGCGCTGCCGAGTAAAGACGATTTTTTGATAAGTTAACAAACACAAACATTTCCGATTCTGATTACAAACACGCGGAAACAGTATGGAAGACATTCAATTTAAAAAATTTAGGCGAATATGTAGATTTATATTTAAAATGCGATGTTCTTTTGTTGGCGGATGTGTTTCAAAATTTTAGGCATCGATGCATTTCAACATACGCGATTGATCCCGCATATTATATTAGCCTTCCTGCATATGCTTGGGACGCCATGATGAGGTATACTAAAATTGAATTAGAATTGCTATCAGACGTCGACATTTTAATGTTTATAGAGAGAGGTATAAGAGGAGGACTTTCGCAATGTTCCGTGCGGTATAGTAAAGCCAATAATAAATATTTAAATAATTATAACTCGGCAATGCCTGACGCATACTTGATGTATTACGATTTTAATAACCTTTACTCTACGGGAATGAGCAGTTGCTTGCCTACGGGAGATTTTAATTGGTTAAATAACAACGAAATTATTAATTTTGACCTGTTTAATATTCGCCCCGACTCGCACGTAGGTTATATTTTGGAGGTTGATCTGGATTATCCCAAAAATACATGATTCACACAATCATTTGCCCTTTTGTCCAGAACATAAATTTCCGCCAAATTGCAAACAAAAAAAATTGTTAGCTACATTGCATAACAAAACCCGCTATATAATTCATTACAGAAATTTACAGCAATGTTTAAACCACGGTATGATCTTAAAACAAATTCACAGAATTCTCTCATTTAAACAATCCGCTTGGCTCAAACCATACATAGATTTAAATACGCGATTAAGAATGAATTCTCAAAACGACTTTGAAAAGAATCTGTACAAACTATTAAATAATGCGGTTTTTGGTAAAAGCATGGAAAACGTTAGAAAACACAAAAACGTAAAAATAGTCCAACAATGGGGTGGACGCTTCGGTGCGCGTCATTACATAAATCAACCAAATTTTCATAGTAGAACAATCTTTGATAATAACACTGTAGCAATTGAGATGAACAAAACAGAAGTGTTTATTAATAAACCAATTTATGTAGGTATGGTTATATTAGATATTTCTAAAATTCCCCTATATAGCTTCCACTATGAATATATGATGAGAAAATTTGGTAGCAATAATTGCAAGTTGTTGTATACAGACACAGATAGTCTGATTTATAATCTTACAGATAATATATATGACGTTATGAAAACAGATTCGCATCTTTTGACACGAGCGAATATGTAGAAAATAACGTTTTCGGTATCACTAGGTGCAATAAAAAAAATGTTGGCTTGATGAAAGATGAAAATGCGGGTAGAATAATGACGGAATTTATTGGATTGAAATCCAAATTATATAGTTTCAAAATACAACATTCAAATATCGACGAACACAGTGCAATCAATAACGTAAAAACAGTAAAAAAAAGGTGTTTTAGAGAGGGTTGTTCAAAATAACATTTCATTTGATGATTACTTAAAGTGTTTGACAGAAAATGTGACATTTGTACGAGAGCAGAACATAATTAGAACATTCAAGCATGATATCTTTAGCATACGTCAAAATAAAATCGCTTTGTCTGGTTCTGACAATAAACGTTTTGTTCAGCCAGATGGGGTTAATACGCTAGCATGGGGCATTGCTCGATATCAAAATAGCTGCATGATAATATCTGATCCGTAATTAAATTATTGTCATTGTCATATTTCTATTTATTATGTAACTAAAATCACGATCTAACTTAAGTCGCTCTTGCTTGTTTAATTATAGGCAAAATTTTGCTGTTAGAAATAAGCTACATTGTAACCAATATTTTTAAGTTTTATATGTTTAAAAAATAAGTAGAATGCGTTTTATGAATTTTGCTTAGTTTGAATTCAATCAATTTTTGCCACGTTTTAAAAAATTTGTATGTCTTCATAAAACGCTTTCAAATTAGCAATAGCGTGTTTTTGTTTTATTAGCTTGCGTGGATAAAAAATATGTGTGTAAGTAATAAGTTTTATGTGTATCAATTAGGTGAATTTGAATAATTTTTAATTCTATGTACACGTGTGTTTCAAAATGTATTTTAGATATAATTTGTTTATGTAATTGTGTTTACACTCGCGAGCGATTTTTTTTTTAAATAAATAGATGCAAATATTTTTTTTTTTTTTTTATTTACAGATCTTTCTATTACATTCATATAAGTAAGTATTTAGCGCTTATAAAACATCCTCGGTATTGATCCAGCTGTTTTCTTTGTGTCCGAGCCAGCTAACATAAAGTCGGTTACCGCGCCGTTTTAATACTTTTTCGATTAGATAAACATCGGGGTGCCTAGTTTTCATAATTTCTTCTTGGTAAAAACCTCCGCGAATCGGGTCACCGTACATATCCTCAAGCAAATATGTAACAGGATTTGTAACTTGGACTTTGGCGATTTTGAATAACTCGCTAGTCCAATTATGATTGTACCCTTTTGAAAATACACCTTTATGTTTAGAGATTCGTACGATGTCTCCTGGGGCATAACGTGGTTTGTCCAAAAACGATTTTATGCGACCAAATACGTGGGTTAAGTCTGTTTTTGATGTTACGTTGCGTGGCTTCATACCAATTGTTCTATGCCTCGTATCATTATAGTCTCTGGCAACACCGTCAATTAAATTATACCATCGATAATTGCCTTGCAGACTAAATAATTTATAGAGTCGGCTTTTTATGGTTCGTATCACGCGTCATTATTGTTTCGGGTATCACTCGAGTATTAATTATAAAACACAGCACGAGCGTTGTTATATAGTATAAGGCATGTTTTCGATGTAGCTGTCTTCGTATAATTCTTCTAAAATTGATATTATTTCGTTTCTAACACCGCTGTTTCCGGCAGTCTTCTCTCCCCACAAAACTTGTAATTCGTCCAGTAACTCGTGGATATTGTTCCAGTATCTATACTCTACGGGTTTATTTCTGAATTTCTTAAACAAACCTCGCCCCGCTGCACCGCTTGACGATGAATGATACGACAAAGATTCGTCACTATCATCGTCGCTGCTATCTTTATCATTTCGCGCACGACGAGACTGCTTTTTTTGTGTTCGTTGATTATGTAATAATGGCCTGATTGTATCAGTATATTTTATGCTTCTGTTTGCTCTAATCGGGGCGTCGGAGTTATACGCTCTTCTATAAACATTTGTATCATAAAGAATGCTTACATACTTAAGTTCATCTGATTTGTGAATCAGCTTTCTATCTGGTTTTTTCATAAATATCAGTTCGTACAAGCCAGGCGTGCCCTTATACAAACGTCCATTAATAATAAGATCCTTATCACGGATATTGACAACAGAATCTCCAATAACCCATTTATTGTTATCAGCGTCGTAATGAACTCCATACATAAAGTCAACTTTATCACCTCGCGTATCGCTCATTAGCATTTCCATATATTTTTGTGGTAATGGATGATACTGACGTTCTAGTAAATTCGAATACGATCTCTCTAATTCATAACGCGGCGTAGGTAACTCGACATTCGAAGAAGAATCCGACGTGCCCGCAACTGTTTCGATTACTTTGATGTCTGCTTCACCATTCAAGTTTTTGGTCTTTCCGTCAGCATTTTTCGAATTAATTGTCTCCTCTATATTAGTTAGCGGTGTTATTATCGGTTTATATGTATCCACAAATGCTTTTCCGGCGTCCAAACGTTGACGTTTAAGAGCGTTGTATTTTTTTCTAATCGATTCTCGAACTTGCTGTATCTTATTTTTTAAATTTATTTCTTTGGAATCCATTGTTCTAACTCACACCGTGTGACACGTGTTTGTTAACTATGAGAACTAATCAAATCCAACACATAATACCAATATATATATATATATATATATATATATATATATATATAATATATTAAGATGTTTCTAAATTTGCACAACTACGATGGTACTGATTCATATGTTTTTCGCGGTGTTTTATATCGAGAATTGGTGCTAGTATGACATCGCACTGCTTTATTCTTTTTTCAAACCTCGCTCGATCGATTGCATAAAAATGCCAGTGTCCTTTACGAGCCTGTTTATGTTCCAATGACATGTGAGCATGTTCGATAGTTACAATTGTAGAAAATCGCACTTTTTTTTTATCTATAACACCACATAATTGCTTGCTATATATCTGACCCATTTTACCCACGAGCATATGATGGCAAACTAAACAGATTCTTGCGGCTCTTAAGGTAATATAAACTCGTCGAAACCCTTTCGATAACGTCCTCCGTTTATATCAACTGCGTCTTTGTTAATCATTAGAAAACCATGCGGCGTAGTCCAGCACTCACCACACATTTCTTTAAAAACCTGCATGCTAATTGTAGGACTAACGTGATCATCGTACACGTGTTTCAGATTCATCTCATCCTGCTGGAAAAGGATAACAACATTTGCGTTATCTCGTATCAGTTGTTTGGGAATCCTGCTATACGTTTGACCCAAATAAAAACAGTCTATCGAGTTATGACGCCCCATGCTGAAGTATGCCCTAATATTATCCTGCTTCTCTAGCGCGATATCGTCAAAAATAAATACAGAGTCGGGTTTTGCGTCGTTAGGAGGCATAATATTTTCATTATCACTGAACGTATAATAACCTATTTCGGGCATCGCAGTTAAAATCTCATACAACAGCTTGTATTTATCTTGGTTTAGTGATTTGGAGTAGACGTAAACGTTTTTAAATTTCAGACCGTTTGCTTCAGTTAAAAGACTGAACATCGCGTTAGTTTTTCCCGAATTTGACGGCCCCGCGATGATTGCTCTTACTGTATTCGGTAGTAAGACACCATGTTTACTTTGTTTGACGTCGCTATTGCATAACATCATTAATTCATTATTATGCACTGGCAATCTATACTTTTGAGTCACAATTTTCATTTTTCTCGATTCAACCTTATCGAGTGGGTTATTTAAATCATACTAAAGATATTTTAGAAGTACATGCACTTTATTTATTTATCAAAAATTACATCGAGTGTATATGAATATTTTTGCCTTCTTTTCGTTTTCTCTTGCATATTGACCGTATTACATCCTTTTGACTTCACCGGTTATCGGGTTGTATTGGATAAGGGCATCGTGGATTATTAGACAGTATGCGCCCATATTGTTTTCAAAGTTTGCTGCGGATTCTAATTCCAGTTTAACGTCCACGGTAGAATTCTTCAAGTTCTCGTTCTGGTTGGCACAGTCGATTATAAAGACAGGGCAATTTTTAAATTGCTGATAGTCGAATGTGGGAATGGAGATTGTTGATGTGACATTCGAACCGGCGCACCCTCCAACAATATTGCATTCGTTTCGATCGTAATAGTCTCGTTGAAAGTTAATGTAATTCCTATACGCCAATGCATACTTGTTTGTGCCAAAATCCAAATTCATGGATTCATACGGATATCTCTCAGAATTAAGATGTAATCTAATATCTGTAATATTACCGCTATCAAAAACACTCGCCTTGCCATTTTTGAGCGTCTCCTTTGGTTTTTCTGAAAAGCAACAATAACCCATCGGGGTTTCTCTAATTGCGAAGACGTCTTTATCGGCCATGTATCAGTTTTAACCTGCTTTAAAGCGGGGTATTCATATAATTCCCATTGTCGAAACGGTATGGTGATTACAGGGTTTCTATTAATCTTCTCGAACAGTTTCAGCTTTGCTCTATCGCTGAGTGTTAAGTGCGGCACTTTCCATTGAATTTTGGAAAGCGTTATGGTCGCATCGGCCTCCCCATAATAACAATCCAAATCAGTTCTCGATCTGATCAAAACAAGCTCCTGCTTCATATTCACGATAACCTGTCTATAATGTTCGGCGAATCCGAATATGTGCTTCAGAGGCAGACAAACCCCGAATTTTTGGCCAAATCAGCATCGTTTGCGCTGAATTGCACTTGTAGAGTGTTCTCATTCAATGGAGACCATCCAATGTGGGCCAGCGCTTTCTTGTCTGCAGCACCATACGATGCATAGCCCTTCATTGCCGACCCGATACCAGGATTTCTGCTAACGTCTACGCGATGTCCGCCCAATTCATATCGAATCTCTTCAAACAAGAAACAAGCAAAATTGTTTGTTAAATCACACGTTTTTGCGACGTCTGCTTGCTTTCGGGTAATATAACCCTCGATGTATAGAAAACTATCGTGGGTGGCCGTAATCAAATCCTGGCTTTGAATTGCAATTCTGATTTCGTCTGATGGCGCATAACTATTGGACCCATAAGGCAAGTACGTGTGAATATCAGATCTAACGATTGAATCGTCGAAATGAGCATCGTCGAAAATATTTAATTGTTCGCTCATCTTTTTTTTCCTTTTTCTGTTATTGTTTCACCTTAACACCGATTGATTTTAAGAAAAGTTTTTCTTTTACAGTCAAGTGATTGCTGACGCTCTTATTTTTCTTCTTCTTCTTACTTGATAATGCACGAAATATCTGTGATGATGTGTTGTTGTTGGCTTGTTTATTAATGGATCCTCCAGCGAATGATTTGTTTTTTATAGAAATCGGCGTTTTTTATTAGAGCCGCAGATCTGGCCGCCGCAGTTTACAACAGAAAAAGTGTTTTTACTAAATTTTAACCCCATAATTCTTTCTTCAATTCCAATCTCACAGTGAAAGGCTCGTCGCCGCCAAAATCTATCGGTTCGCCTTTTGATTGACTAATCTGATGCTAATATTGCTTATAATGCGGGTGTTTAGCTCCAAATATTGGGTATTGCTCGGTATTTTATCCAAACGATATCCTGGTGGTACTGAAATGTCCACTTCGTACAAGGTCTTTGCAATTCTCCCGTTTCTGTACGCTCCTTTTATAATATTACACTCGACGTGTATGTTGGTGTGTTTTATTATTTGAATATCCAAGCTAGATTTATGGCTAATATTACGGCTGAGTATTTTGGGTTCGAAACCAAGCATACGACCAATATTTCCCGGCTGCGTAAAGTCAATCGCATAAACACTCTGAAGTTCGCATTTCAGAGTATTATTGTTTGCCCGCAGTTTAAATATAGAGGAGTCGTCCAATCCCCCTCTTCTTTGCTTAATTTGTTTTTGTACGATAATCAGCAACCAGTTGTTTTGTTAAATAATTGTTAAGTTCATCTATTTCGTATGATCCATGCGGGATATGGAGGGCTTTAGCAGATTTTTTAGCAGTATCACTATCTATATAGTATAATTTATCGTTGCCGTCGTTAATATTTCGAATAGAATTACACCCAAAAATCCGACCAGACCAATCACATGATTGTATTTTTCGTCTAATTCAATCGGTGGATAAAAATCATGCGAAGCTGTATTACCAACACCTTCCAAACTGAATGTTATCGACATTGTAACTGATTAATGATACATGTGTATAGATATTTTATTTATTTATACAAAATTTGTATACATTTACGAATGTAGAAATTTAAGACATAAATGCCCGCAAATTACACTATTAAACTCCTGGTCCTTTTTGTAGTTGTAGTAGATCTCGCATCCCCGAAAGTACTTGATTAATTCAGATGGTGGTTTTACATTGCCGAAGCTGTCATAATACCATACTCTCGATCCTCGTTTCTTATAACACACCCAATGTGTTCCTGGTCCCCGAACACTATCTAGGTTTACAATCGCTGACTCGTTCACAGCAGGTCCCTCTTTTGGTAAATTATCGCGCATAAATACATCTCTAAAGTATGGCGCATTTCTAGCTAACTTTCGCAAATCGACATCTGTTAACGCTCTTTCGGGAAGCTTTATTAGTTTTTTGAACCGCGATGTGGTTTCAGATATAGTGCAGAACCGGTCTTTGTGTATGGTTTTAGATATAATGCAGAGCCGCGTTTTCCGTATGGCTTCAAGTATATGCCGCTACCTTTCTTCCCCAGGGCTATAGCTTCCATCGTGCGGTTATGTCGAGTAGCTTCTTCAGCACGCTGCTTTGCGTTTTTCGCGTCGTTAACGGCTCTAGCTATTCCAGCGGCACCACCAGCGAGCGCTCCAGTTGCAGAAAGTCCGGCAAATAGTGGTATTAGAAATGGTAATATTCCACCACTTTTAGGGATTGGAATGATACGAGGCATTACTATGTTTCGTTTTCCACCAAAATGTCGAACAGCCAGCTTCGCTTGATCGTAGGCTTTTTAATCATAGAGATAGGGTTACCGCCTCCGCCGCCGTTTACATAATTAGTTTTCGTATTATTCTTAATCATACGGTGAACTTTGTTGAACGACGCTCTCACTCTTCGTTTCTTTATTTTTCGCTTCATGGTTCTAGTTTTTGATTTATTCAAACCCATGCCTAATGACCGCTTAGCACGCATAGCCGCACTAACTGCTAGAGCAGCTGTTCTTTCACCCAAACTTGCGTCTTTTGACTTGAATCGCTCCCAAGCTTTTTGTTGGAGCAAATGATCAGCCCGATGTCTTGCAGCTAAATCGTTAGGGCTGGTATTGTAGCTGATATCGTGTGCTTTGCAGTGCGAATCTAGGGCATTAATACCAGCATCGCCCCTGGCCAACCGTTTTTGTAGCTTTGTGCCCGGTCCACAATATTGATACCCTGGCAGGTGTAATTCTACAGGAAGTTTGTTAATTAGACTGTTTATAACACCAGTTCCTTGTTTGCACTTCATTTTTTACCCTTCTTTGATGCCAGCATGACGCCTTTTGCTTGACAATTAGCATGCAAATATATTTATACAGACATCATAGAATATTTTTTTATCTTGTAGGCTTGATTAAAAAATTATTTACTAGACAAATATGCATATATTTAAAAACAATACATGAAAAGAAATACATAAAAAGCATCATCGATGCTTGGTTTCTAGCGCATATTTTCCGCTACACACGACATAATAAAACTAGGACGGCGATATAAAACTTCCATTAAACATAATACATTGTGCGAATTAATATTACATTCAATGTTTAACAGTTTTTCATACGCGTCATAAACACTCCAGCCATCATCGTCGTAGTTGGATTGATCCAATGTTTTCTTCTTTCCCTGCTCGATTGCAACACGCTTGATTACATGGTTGTAGAACGCTTCCAGATTGTGTGATTGCATTAACTCCAACCGATAATTAATTATTTCTCTCAAACCAAACATGCAATCCACATCCCACTTGTTTAGAACGCAATTTTTATAATCACGGGTTAAAGTGATTGTGTTTACAAAACCATTATCACTACAGGCGTTCCAACCAATCAAATCGGGATGATATTCTGTAGTGTAAACGATTTTCACATCGCGAGATATGTCAGAAGTTTTACTTATGCACTCTATGGGTCCATCATTAACATCTACAAACTCCTGTCTAAACTCTTCGCCGACGGAGTTGCAGAAAAAGTCGTTCATGAGATGATTGCGGAGCCCCATTAGCTTCTTCCATTCGTCAATGGTTAGCAGGACATTGTTTTTTCTCGATCGTTGTAATGCGCATTGTGTGGGCCACTTGCGCTGCATACACCATTATACTCTGGGCTGTTCCAAATTCTAATTACCGGTGTAAGTTGCAGATAAGTACTGTACCCGATTTCTATATATTTTCCCTCATCGTCATAGTCTAGCTTATAGCAGGTCGCGTTCACCAGCTTCTCGTTCGAAGCGTTGTTGAAATTGAGAAGCCTCGACTCGTTGGCTATGTCGTATTCCGTGGCAAAAGACCACGAAGACGACGACGACGAATTCGAATCCACCGGAGCGTTTTGCTGCTGTTGACTCCTGTGTTTAACGTATCCATTGATTTTTTCTGTTCAACACCACCACCACAAAACCCAATCGTCGTAGCCGGGGAATCCAAATTTAATGGAACGGAGCGCGATTTTGCACGCTGAATAAAATTTTTATATCACAACTTATTTTATCGCTCATAACACTAAGAACAACCGAAATCACCTCCACGAAGACTCGAAAGAAACTAATGACCGCTTCATTTTATTTTATCACAAGCGTGATCCGTAATTTACACCCCGCACATATATAATTAAGGAACACCTGGGCTTTCAAACAACTAGAGAGAGATAAACAGGTTAGAAAAAGACGCAATTTCAGGATCCAACTTGTTTAGCTGTCTAGTTCATCTTAATGAAATCCACCCGTTGCAATCTATGCATTTATAATTAACCAACACCTGCACATCGAGAGAGAGAGATAGCTTGGTTAGAAAAGGACATAATTCCCTGTTCCAACTTGTTCGGTAATCTCGAGTGCGGCTTAATTAAACCCACCCGCGACGCGGGGCGGTGTCGACGATTTGTAATTATAGACGGCCATCTTGCATATCATTATCAAATATATCATAATTCTAATCAAAATCACCACCTTAACAACGCTCCACCCCTACCGGGGGCGGCGAATTATCCAATCATCGCACTCATATCAACAAGTACTCGAAAAGACGACCACACCCACAATTCTAATCAAAAATCGCCGCCTTAACTGCGCTCCACCCCCTACCGGGGGCGGCGAATTATCCAATCATAGCACTCATATGAACAAGTACTCGAAAAGATGGCCACCCTCAATGGGGCGAGTCCCACTATCAGCCATCTTACTTCATCAAGGGGGGCGGCGAAAAGGGATGCAGCAGTTACACCCCACAAGTACCGAGAGTAATTAAAAAAAGTAGCAAGCACCGAGAGTAATCGAAAAAGCACTACATATACATCGTTTACACCCCGCAAGCGCACATGCATCGGCCATCTTACTTCATCAAGGGGGCGGTGAAAAGGGTTGCACCAATTACACCCCACAAGTACCGAGAGTAATTAAAAATGTAGCAAGCACCGAGAGTAATTGAAAAAGCACTACATGTACATCGTTTACACCCCGCAAGCGAACATGCATCCGCCATCTTACTTCATCAAGGAGGCGGTGAAAAGGGTTGCACCAATTACACCCCACAAGTACCGAGAGTAATTAAAAAGTAGCAAGCACCGAGAGTAATTGAAAAGCACTACATGTACATCGTCCACACCCCCGGGCGGGCTCAATTTAGCTAAAGGCCGTGTACTTGTATGTACAGAGGTTATTGCAAAATGCACTAGTTATTGCTGCTGAATGCCCCCATTGCTACTACTCAGGGTAGTTAGTTCCGCGTGGGGGAGAAAAGAAAGGCGAACGTTTTTTGGAGAGAAGAGGGTGGCCGGAAGGTGGTTTTTTGAGGAATGGTGTTAAATAAAATCTTTGAATGTTTGTTGTTGACAATGTAAATACACAGAGTAGTTCAAAACTGACGTTTTTATTTAAAAATATCCCGGTCATCCTTACAATATTATCCGAAGTGGGATACGCGAACATTTTAGTGTGAAATTGTTGGACTGGGTTTTGTGAAAATGGAGAGAAAAAAAACCAAATAACGGCACATGGTACTCTAAATGTAAATCTCGACGAATTGGTGGCCACTGCATTAAAAGCTATTAATATGTCGGATACACAACGTATAAACAATGCAGAAATAAGAAACTTGATACCGGAGTTCAGTGGCAATGCAGACGAAGATATTAATCAGTGGTTTGCCCGAGTAGAAGCAGTGAAACAGCGGTTTGGAGTAAGCGAGGAAGTATTAATATTAAGTGTTACGTCGAAACTGAAAGGTCAGGCATTGGCATGATTCCACAGTAAACCTGAATACGTGACCTTGGAGCTCAATGAATTAAAACTTGAAATGAGAAGCATTTTTAGCGTTAAAGAAGACATTGTAACTTTAATGAGGCGGTTTGAGGCAAGAAGATGGAGACGAGGTGAGAAGTTTTATGTGTATTATACTGACAAGATTTTACTGGGGAACAAACTGAACATTCCTGAGGCAAATTTGATCACTTATATAATCGATGGGTTCCGATATTCCACACTTGCAAGCCCTAGCACGGATGAAGGATTTTGTGAGTCTCAGCCAATTGCTTACAAAAATGAATGAAGTAACAACAAATGAACGATTTGCAATGTCGACGCATGCATATAGGCAACCACTACAGCGTTCAGGTCCGATACATGGCAGCTCAACGATCACAAATGCTGTACGATGTTTTAATTGTAATATGGATGGGCACATATCCAAGAATTGCAGTAAACCGAAGAGGATGGTTTGTTATGGTGTGGCTCTACGGAACACATAAGGAGAGATTGTACAGCACAAGCAAGTACTTCTGTTGGCAGACCAAACGTTCTGAATTGGAGGCAGCCGTATGATAGACGAAATGGTGAAAGCAGGTGGCAAGCAACAACAGAGTGGAGGCGTACTGATGATAGCAGGCGAATGAATCAAGATACAAGACCATTTTCAGGTGAAGGCTGGGGTCGCAGCTGACAGCACCACGATGCTAGTAACAGAGAAGGCAGACAATCCTTATGAGGTACCAATTGAACTACAATTTGACGAAGATGGTAGTCGCATCCAGGTGAGCGCAATGTTGGACACTGGGAGCTCGATAAGTATTATTAGGGAAAAATATTTGCCATTGCATGCATATTCGAAGAATATAAATATATGTAATAAGAATTTTTATGGGGTGAATGGGACAAAGTTGAATGTTGTTGGTGTGTATGATAAGAAGGTAATAATTAATAATGTAACTGTACCAATTTTATTTTATGTCGTTGGTAATGAGACAATGTCTTTTCCGGCAATAATAGGTAGAGATTTCACCACCCTGCCAAACGTAACTGTACTTTTAGGTGATACCGTTAATATTAGTTGTAAGGCTACGGTTACAGTGCAAGCGCTTTCGCGCGAATTGTCCTTCGCGCGAAGTTCGCGAATTCGCGCGAAAAATCAGTGGTTTCTGGTATTCCTAGATTCGCGCGAATTAAAGCAATTTTATCATTTAAATTAAAGCACGGGGTACGAGCACCAGTGTAAAAAACATTAAGAGATGGATACTGACGAAGAATTTTATCTAGCTGAAAATTCGGTATTGATGCTATCTGCGTTTACTAAAAGAAAGAGAAGGTTCTGGATTAACGAAATATACGCAAATCGTCATTTAAGTGAATATTATCAGATTTTCGAAGAGTTAAAAAGGCAGCCGTTACAGTTCTATGGATATCATCGAATGACTTACGATACGTACTCTTATATATTAAATGCAATAGAGGAAGAAATAACGAAACAGTGTAACTTTAGGGAATGTATTTCTCCATCAGAAAAACTAACAATAACGTTAAGGTAAGTATAGTAAAACTTATTCTACATTTAAACCTTGAAATTTGAAACAAATGTTGCAATACTATAATTTGGGTCTTCCGTTTGGGGAGTGTTAGTGTCGAAAACAGGATCATTATTCGTCGATAGATTGGAATGCTGGGATACGGGACGTGGAGAGAAAGATGAGGGTGAAGAAAGTTCATACGAAGGTGAGGGTGTACATTGAGGAGTATACAAAACGTGACCTGTGGAAGGCCTATTTAGAAAATTCATATGATGTGATGGTCGAGTTGAGTAGGACGTGATCTCGTTAAGAAGAACTTGTTGCAGCTGTAACTGTAAAGAAGCTTTCTTTCTGGTTTCACAGTTTGGAAATGGGGTAGTAAACTCATTAAAAAATGGTAATCATAATCTGTATTTACGTCTGTTTGCACTTTCCTTTGCTTAAAAAATTTTAGCTTTTCTTCTTCCAATTGTAGCAATCTGCTCTGGATATCACTTGCTCGTTTTGCAGGTCGGGATTGCTGTTTTTTGCTCGAAGGTTCCTGCTGTTCGGTTTGTGGCAATGGATTTCGCTCTGCAACAGCTCGTTTGGAGGGGTTGGTAGTACTCGTAGATGGTAAAACCTCTACTACGTCATCTGGATGGTCATTGTCGGGATTTTGTGTTTCAGGAGAGTCTGCTTCGTCATAATATTCATCGTTTGTTGGCAATGAGTTTTCCTTAGACAGTGGAATATTTCCGGAACTTTCCCTTGGGGTCATTTGATCTGCCAAAAATACAAGGTCTCGAAGTAAGGCCATGTAGAACCACTTTTCCTCCTCCTGCCGCACCTGATTTGTGTTTAACAGCTTTCTGATATTCCCGCCGAAATGTATCTCGTAGTCCTTTCCACTTTGTCTTTGCCGCTTCACCTAAAAGTGCAGAAAATAGATATAGGATTTGCATATGTATCTAAATATCTCTGTTGGTATTATAGAGAATAATATGTAGATAGTAATACGTAGAATATACATATATTATTTTAATTTGTTACAGATTTCTCTCAACTGGACTTGCATTTCGTTCCCTAGCCTACTCATTCAGAATGTCACACAGTACGATAAGAAAAGTCGTATATGAAACTTGTTCAGCTATTTGGAAAAAATTACACTCACAGCACTTGCCTCGGCCTACAAAGGAATCGTTATTAAGAAGTGCTATGACATTTTATGATAAGTGGAATTTTCCAAACTGTGCTGGTTGCATTGATGGAAAGCATATTCGTATTAAATGTCCTAAAAATCGGGTACTATGTTCTATAATTATAAACAATACTTTTCCATAGTGCTACAGGCTGTAGCTGATGCAAATTATAAATTGCTATGTATTGATGTGGGTGGATATGGAAAGCAAAGCGATGGTGGAACTTTCGCGTCTTCAACTTTATACCAGCAGTTAGAAAATGGATCTTTACTACCAGAAGAAAAAACTTCCTAATTCGGAAGTAGTGCTTCCACACGTTTTACTAGGTGATGATGCTTACCCTTTGAAATCATATTTAATGAAACCATATTCTAAACGAAATCTTTCACGCGAAGAAGAAATATTTAATTACAGACTATCACGGTGTCGCAGAACAGTAGAATGCTCATTTGGAATAATGGCAGCTAAGTGGAGACTACTTAATAAACCTATAGAATGTTATCCTGATAAGGTTGATTTAATAGTAAAATGTATTTGCTTATTGCATAACATTATTATAGACAGGGAAGGTACCTACCAGTCCGATATGTTACAATCTGAGCTATTCAATTCACAAAGTAACCAAAATCTCAAAAAACTCGTGTAAATAATAGATCTACTAATATGGCGTACGATGTACGAGAAACTTTTAAAGTGTACTTTAATAGCGAAATAGGTGCAATACCGCAACAGTATATAAACACGTAGATTGTATTGTACCTACTTATATCTTAAACTGTCTCTAGGCTATAATAAAATAAAATATAAAAATCTATACTTACTGGTAATATTTAATTCTACTGCCACTTCTTCCCATAATTTTCGTGACTTATCACGGTTATGGTACCCTTTACATTTCTGGTCCCACAACACCCTTCTATCAAACACCAGAAATATAAGTTTTTCACTATCCATTTTATCAACGCCTATAGAACCTTGATTGAATTAAATTTTAGGTCGCTATTCGCGCGAAAAAACAAATCAGTTTGAACGCTTAGCGACAACCTCTGATTAGCGCGACTAATTCGCTTAAACTGTAACCACCTGCATTTGTTTATGTGGATTTATTAGTTCGCGCGAATTCGCGAAACTTCGCGCGAAGGACAATTCGCGCGAAAGCGCTTGCACTGTAACCGTAGCCTAAGGATAATACAGAAATGTTAGGAAATGATAATCTGGATAACGCCATTAGAGAAATTATGTTAATTGATAACGAAGTTAGCGAAGTAAATTTAAACATCAATAAAAATTTAGACTATATAACACAAATCG
Organism: Abscondita cerata; assembly: GCA_030710515.1. Lineage (NCBI taxonomy): Eukaryota > Metazoa > Arthropoda > Insecta > Coleoptera > Lampyridae > Abscondita > Abscondita cerata. Next base: position 203,260 of record JALBCR010000441.1, on the reverse strand, counting down.
AGGTTGAAGCTCTTATTAGTGAACAATATATTAATGCAGAGAAACCAAATGAACCCGAGACTAAATACGAAATGCATATTGCAGTAAAACATGAACAACCCTTTTCTTTTCGTCCTAGAAGGTTGGCATATTCCGAGAAGAAAGAGTTACAAATAATTTTAGACGATTTGCTAAAGGACAATGTAATTAGACCCAGTTATTCGCCGTACTGCAGCCCAATAGTATTAGTCGCAAAAAAGAACGGGAGCAAGAGATTATGTATTGATTACAGGGAATTGAATAAAATTACTATTAGAGACCGGTACCCAATTCCATTAATTGACGACCAGCTAGACTTGTTGAAGGGTAAAAATTATTTTTCGTGTTTAGATCTGAAAGACGGTTTCCATCACGTGACTATAGCAAAAGATTCAATAAAATTTACTTCATTTGTGACTCAATTAGGCCAATTCGAATATTTGAAAATGCCCTTTGGGCTAACTAATGCCCTTCTGTATTCCAAAGATATATAAATCAAATCTTTAATGTATTGATTAGAGATCAAAAAATCTTACTATATTTAGATGACATCCTTATAGCTACCGAGTCAGTGGCAGAGCATATTAATATTTTGAAAATGGTATATGGAATTTAAATTAAGTTGATAGCGCCACCTACATAACGACATGGAAGTTCTATAAATAGGATTGTTTGCTAATTTGCGCTTGAGATTATACGTGTTTTGTTAAGTTTACTTTTCTTAAGTTTCGTTAAATTGTTGTTGAGTTTGTTATTTATTTTATATTTATCTGGCTTTTGTGTATGATTGACGCAGATATTTCCGTAAGATTAACCGACTATAGTTGAAATTATAAGGGAACACAAATTGTATAAATATTGCAGGTTATGGATTCTGAATTTATTCATTTTTCAATAATCGATTATTTTAATTACCTAGAGGGTAATAAACACTCAAGGCGTGTATATGAGGGCGAAGAAGTTTTGAATGCTTGACATATTATACTATGTGGAGTGACTGGAAAATCCCAGGATAAAATTAATGTTTCTTCGCTGTGTCTTCAGACTAGTGCTCTAAACAATTTGCCACATTCAATAAGTGGCTCCTTTAAAATTGAAGACAATAAAGCGAATGTTTTGTCGATAGAATGTTCTTGCAAAGCGGGGAAGTCTGGAAAATGCAAGCATATATCTGCAACATTATTATTTTGTACTAAGTATAAACTTGCTAAATTATAAAAACATTTCAAGACTATAATTATTTAATTTTTTAGAACGCCTTTAGATAAATTAGTGGAAATTTCACAGACTGATTTGCAATGCATTTGGTCTGTTCAAAAGAATCGGTGCAAAGAAAATTACAAAGCGGTGAATATTACAAACATGCCATGCTTTAAGAAGAAAGTTAAAAAACAAGTCCAATTAAATTTGGACACCAAAATAAAGAACACATTCAAGTTAACATGAATTTTTTAAAACAATCAGCACTTTATTTGCATAGGTATAATTATATCCTCATTTATATTTGATACGATGTTTTACAATTTGTTTGACATTGTAGAATGGGACGAGTGTCTTCATTACCTACGTTACATAATACAAACGTTACAGATAATGAGGAGCTGTATATTACGAACGTATTAAATAACAGCTACCAATCAATTTTAATGTTGGAGATGCAAAATTTCAATATTCATGATTGTGGTGATTGTGAAAAAGTATTAAAAAAATTTGGTGATACTGATCCACTAGAAATTGCCCAAAAACTCATTCTTCACAGCTTCAATGGATAGACCAGAGGAAATATCGCATGACTGGAAGCAGGGTTTATGAAATATATACTTATAAAAGAAAAAATTGGAGTAACAAAGTTAAAGCTTATTTCGATCCTAAACCTTTCTCAAATAAATATGTTAGGCATGGAATTGCAGAAGAAAGAAATGCAAGGCAAGTTTTTGCAGAAAAAACTGGTTTTTGTGTAAAGGAAATGGGTTTAATAATTTCTTATTTTAATCCTTGGTTAGGATACACACCTGACGGAATTATATTTAATGATGACAAACCCTCCGCATTATTGGAGATAAAATGCCCATATTTAGGTAACTATTCAAGTCATCTCATATTCATATGTATTATATTTACTTTTTGTAGGAAGTACAAAGTCATTATGTGATGTGTTGCCAACACTTGATTACCTCAAGTTCGAAGATGAAACATTTTCATTCATCATTCATTCAAAGTATGTTAATACTTCCCGTGAATTTTGATTATCATTTTTGTAAAGATTTGTTATTTAAAACAAAACAAAAATATTTTGTACATCTTTTACATGCAGTATCAAAAACAATAACGTAGGTGTTTTAACTTTTTTCATTAAGTCAGAAAATGTTCTCAAGTATTTGTAATTAATGCACAATAAATTTACATTGGATATCTTATCATTTACATAAATTTGTCGTTTGCTAAAATTGGAGAGGAAAGATTACTTATAGCGCAAGCAATAAAAAAATTTCTTCGATATATTCTACAAGTGACCATTGTACTCGGCAACTTAAAAATTTAAATATTTTAATACGCTAGTTCATACGTTCTACATGAACTCTTGCAGCAGCGATTTCATTATTAAAACATGCTTCCTTTTCTGTTAATTGCTTCCTATGTTGTAAAAATGGAGGCCTATACAATTTAATATTAAATTTAGCACACATGTCGTCAATTAAAACCCTTTGTCAACCATGATTGCTGAATTTTTTTCTAATTTGGTAATTAATCCGCCTTGCTCAAAAATTGTTTTATCTGATGCCCTTCCACCAAATGGTTTACTCACGAAACTTATAAGACCAGCTGGAGTAATGCCAACCATAAATTTAACAGTTAGTGATGATTTATAATGCGAATAAAATCTCACACGACAACACAAACACTTTGGTTTTTGTATAAAAATTTCAGTGCAATCGATAATAAACTCTCTTTAAACTTCTTGAAACACTTAGGCATATTTTTGCTTATTTCCATTATTGAAGGAAATGGTATTGCACATTGCAAAACTTGAAATAAAATTAAAATCATTTCCTTGAAATAGTTTGTACACAAAAAGGAACTAATTTGGAATAATATTCCTAATGTCACAAAACTTAAGTCACATTTCATTTTAACAAATGCTAAAATAACTCTTTCTCTTACGGATAGTTTATGTATACGCTTATCTGTATGCACTAAATTTACACTATCTATTATAAAATTTAAAATGTCAAAATTTTGTACACCAGTGAAACTGTTTAATGCTGCATCTGTGTTAATTAGATCACACATAGTTAATTTTTTGGGGGTATTCACTTGCACACTAAAGTCCAAGAAAGTTTTTGGTTGTTCATTTAATAGCTCTACTAAAGCTTCTGCTGCTGCAACTTCGTTCAATGAATGTGAATTGTCACAGGATGCACCGTCATTCACCAATACACTTATGTTTTCCGGCTTTGTTTTATTTTCAATTAAACAACCTCTTCTAGCTTTTCTTTTAATTGTAGGGATATGTTTTGCACCTCGATCATGACGTCCCACAGGTAAATTCAGAGATGGAACTGCATTGTTTTTTAAACGTCTCCGCTGAACAGGGTCTTGCGTTGCACCTAATTATAATAGTAATCCATACATTAACAAAACCGTGCATTGTTGTTTGACGTTATTGCAGGTTAATTCTATTATTGAGAATTAGACAATCCACAATTGTTGATGCAAAGCATTTTTTTATTATTATTTTAAATTCCCGCCAACCCATGAGAAGGCAATGTGTTGCATGTGGGGAGAGAGCGCAGTCGTGCAATGTACGTACAGTTAACAGAATGCCTCGTAAAACGACGAGCATACAACAATTGTAAAACGTGTCTTTAAGTTTAGATTTAAGTTGTTTCATATGTATGTACGTGGTCAATGCAATATAAAATAATTAACCGACTACAATTCTTAAACAAAAGTTACCCACAAAGGGAGAAATTTACATTGGTCCTTCGCAAGCCGAATACGCAGCAAACGCAGTCGGAAGAAGTTCGTTACAACAAGCAGCCATTAACCACGTGCGCATCAATCAAAACCGTTCGTTATCTATGATCGAAACAACTCACATCTGTTACTCATTTATGTAAGTCATCCTTTCGTATTTCCTTATTTACTTACCATTGTCGATCGTCAATTTGTGTCAATCATGTCTGAATCCGAAAATCAAGAATTAAAAGCATTGCATGTAAAAAGAGGCGCAATTAAAGCCCAAGTAACTATATTTGAAAAGTTTTAAACTCGTTGGATTTAACACAAATAAGTCAAACAACTCTTAGTAACCTAATTGATAGAAAAGCAAGATACGAGAGTTTGTTAGAACAATTTGATTTTTTGCAATTAGAAATAGAGATAGAAACCAACAGCAATAAAAAGTCGTACGAAATCGAATTGTCGGAACGCGAAAATTTTTATTCACATTATTATGATGTTTCTAGCAAAGCCTTGCAAATTTTAAACGATGTCAATGGTGGAGATAACTTACAATCGCAGGTAAATGCAGACAACCTTGAACAAAACGCTGCAACATCTGGTGTCATTACACCTACTAATATTAAGCGTTTAGTTAAACTTCCAACCTTGAATCTACCTTCTTTTAATGGTGATTACAGTGCATGGAGAAGCTTCCCAAGTAACAATGCTGCACGAAATCGTCAACGAACTCGTAAAGATCGTAGTGTATCTGCACCTTTCAGTAGTTTAGAATCTTCGCAGAATTCGTAACTGACGCAGTGGCCAAATCGCACTTTTTTAATGTTAAAATCTTCACAAACTCTATACAGAGAAAACGTCAAGTTATCGTCAAGAATTTGGGTGTCGTAGGCGTCACGAATATACGTCAAGGTGTCGTCAAGATTTTATGTCACGCAATCGTAACGGTTCTACGTTACAAAATCGGGACAATGCCTTGACGTCACACCAGCCGCGAAAATCAAATTGGATTCTACTTATTTGAATTGTCTAGATCTAGATGGTGGAACACGTCTAGACCCTTATTAATTGAAGGTAGCTTCTTCAGGCCAAATCAGGAAAGATCTCATATTTCCTGATTTGGCCTGAAGAAGCTCCTATACTTCCGGAGTGAAACGTAGCCCTAACAGGACCTGTGAGTTTTGTTTAACAACCCTATATTCAATTAATAAGGATTTAGACGTGTTGTACCATCTAGTAATTATTTGACTGTTGCATCGTAAAATAATAAGAATCAAAAAGTTAACGCTACACGATCGTTATAAAATACAAATAAGAAGCACGAACGTTTAAATGAAAATCATCCAAAATTTTGTTCACTTTTTTTAGTTCGATGTAACGTTAAGGCTGACTCTTATTACCTTATCTGCCCCCCCCCCCATTTTCGATTATTAATATCACCTTCAAAGTACTGTTGAAGTTATTAAATGGTCTACAAGTCCTGTACATTTTACCTAATCCTGCATTTTGGAATGAGATGTATAACTTCATGGTGAAAACGATAGAAAAATAATTAGAATAAACGTGTATTTTAATATATGTACTACAACAATATTAGAACTTAACCTACAATTTCCAACATCATCTTAACAAATGACGGATAATCGTTGTCCATATAATTACCTGAAATAGATAAAAGAATGTTATAATGTTTCGCTCCTTTATAGATACAAACCCACTCCTACTTATTTCCACCTTTATTTTCAACTTTAAGTCTGTCGTAGGTATGTTGGAAAATGTATTTCAGGCAATTTTCCACTTCCACCTGCGTACGTTTTTGATTTTCGGATACAAACAGTATGATGACGGTTGCTATTTTCGTCCCTTTCAGTTTAAATTTTGTATGCTGCCCTGACCAGTTGCACATGCCTTGGGCTTGTACGGTGAAACAACTCTTAATAATATTGGACATATTTGTCTTCATGTCCTTACCTCCTATGGCACTGATTCTGCTAACCTGTAATTGGTTTGAGTTAAATAAAGACACGGTGTGGATGTTAAATGTTCATTACACCAAAAGTTACTACACCCTTGAAATTTTAAGACATCACTTTTGTTAATGTATATTTTACAGCATCGATCATATGTGATTGTTTTTAAACAAATATTTCAAACGAAGAAATAAACTATTGAATCTGAACTTAATATACACATGTTAGTTATAGAAATTAAATGCAAACGAAAATATTTGTACTTACAAAATAATCTTCTTTTTCTGCATCATTCAGCAATTCATTGCATACAATAATATCATCTAATGAAGAGAGTGGCAATATCTCATCAAATATGCTTTTTAAAGGATTTATGGTATTTGGTGGTTGTTGTTGATGATTGCTTGTTAAATTTTGAATATCGAATTTAATCAGTTCCCATTCTCTTTTCATATTAATTATAAGCTGTTCTATAAAAATTAAATTTGATATTAATAAAGCTCCATATTCATAAAATCAAAATTACCTATTAATTTTCTATTGTACTCCACTCCTTCTTTTAACGTCTTTATTTCGGGCATAATGACTTCTTTAAGATCTAAAATACTATGTGTAATACAAAACTTAAAACATAAAAATACATAATTAAACATACTACTGTATTTAAACTCACCAGAACATTTACACTGGGACTGAAGCAGCGATGTAATATCTAACTCAGAAGCTCCCTCAATCACAACATTAGATAAAGCGGAATCCGAAATATGTTCAGGTGTTAGCGTTTTTTCCGAAACTGGAATATCGGAATCGATATTTGGTATATCATCTATATGACCATCTTCGTAATATTGAAAATCGGATTGTTGGGTAGATATTCTCTCCCTTCCTCTAACAATTTTAGTTTGGTCTCCATCGGAAAACCCGTCAGAAGAATCGGTGTATAACATCAACGACTTGCACTTCTTTAAAGCTTCTTCATAAGTTTCTAAATATAGTAAAAATTAATTAAAATAAATATTTATATATAATAGCTAACTTACCAAAATCTCTGTTATTGAACCGAGGCGTACATGCATATTGACTCCAACTGGTTTTGGGCTCGTATCCCTTTTTTGCGTAAGCACCAGCAGTTTTTGCCCAATATACCTTACAAAATAAACGATTAGATAATCAAATATGGAACAAATAAAAAAATTCCTACTCAGCCCAAAAGCATGAGCATTTTTTAAAAACATTACAAAATTAATTATGCACAAAATATTAACAACTGAAAAAGTATAAATCATTTACTTTGTGTTCTAAAATGTTCGAACTTTCAAAATTATCTTTTTATATGTGGTACATACTTTATTATCGTCAGTCAACCATCGGGACGGCACAACTTCCACTTCTCCAGTACTAAATTCTATAACTTTGTACATCTAAAAACAAAAATAATTTAATGCGAGAATATGTAATAATGCGGTTTTACTTGGTCGTATGAAGTAGTGGACATAATACAAAATTTTCTTTATAAGGGAGAGCTACCATTTTGAATAAAATTTGGTCAAAATTAATACTAGACTCTTCTTGTCCAAACGTTGCCAATCCAGTAAATAAAATAGTAGAGTTACATGGTCTTTCATAGAAAGGTAAAACTGATTTACTTTTACTCCGATAAACTGTTGCATTTTGATATCCACCTTAGTTAATTTATAAATGGTATTATTATTTAACATAACAAAGTTGTTTCCTTTTGTGTTCAACGATATTGCAAAACTTGAAAAGTAAACCTTATTTTTATTTCTCTTATTGTCATTTGGAGCAATAAATTCAACAGAATTCATTTCGCACGTTCTATTATAAATTTGTTGCAATGCATTAGGTGATGTTCTTAGAAGGTGTTTTACATAGCCCAGGCGATTTTCAAAACAAAAAGCACTAAACCCATCCAAAGGTCCATACAGCTCAACATCTTTTGTCAAATGAATTAGATTGTGAACGTTATATGTAACATTGGATTTGCCATAAAATTTACCAAAATTGTTCACAAAATATAATAAAAGGTTCATTGCATAATTCAAGTGCTTTTTAATAAACTCGGAAGATAATAGAATTTGGATTGCCACACTGAACGTCATAAAATGTTTATAATAGTCTATGTCAAGAACACCTTTTAAACAAACAGGACCAGTATATATCAAAAACTTCTGAACTCGGTGGCTTTCCATCTTCTGTAATCTTTTAAACTGCGAGATTTTCGGTTAAACTCTTCTGGCATCCAATCATGGCAACTTTCTAAATTCTTGGAAATAACATTTAACATTTTTGAATCTAATTTTCCTTTTCCAGGCTTACCATGCCAAATATCAATAATTTTTTCACAACCCCTAAACAAACCAAATGCATATAATCTAGTGGGAAATTGTTGACCATATCAATAGGAGATCTTCCAAAATTGAACGGTCAGGTTTATGATGTTCTGGATTTATTCGACTTCTAAAAGACTGGTCAGTTCTTAGTGGGCAAGCAGTTTCTAAAAATATTACAGTACCATCGTACGTCCCTTTCACAATACACTTAGAGCAACTGCTATATCCTGTATGTGATTGTACAAAAGTCACTGCAGCCCTCGCAGGGGAATCACAAATAAAAGCATTAACACTAATCTTGTAAACTTCACTTGCAATTTTCAGTTCCGAATTCAATAATTCATTCAATTCACATACAAACGGGGCCATAAATGTGTTCATGTTTTCTGGTTTTCCATTTCCTTCATATAAACTGATTATAAATGGTGGTAAATTTTCTCCAATAATCTGACCAAGAATAGGCCAAAAACATTTTCCACTATCGTTGGCTATTGGTAATCCGTCAATATTGAAATTTAACTTAATGTTCTTACTTTTAATAACGCGGTTCTCCACTTTTTTAAGCAGAAAGGATTTTAAACCAAAATGAACAAATTTTCCTGTGCCTAATTTTATTAGTGGTATTGATTTTGGTGTGGAAAGTAAAGTTCTTGCATCAAGTGGCAAATCATCATGTCCATATTCTTTTAAAATACTTAGCAACTCGTTCAAATGATTATGTCTTATTTGAGTACGTACAGCCCATGCTAATATCGACTCACTAAATGTTTTTGGTTGATAAGATTGGTTAACATCATCTACAGTATGAGTGTTAAACGTAACTCCAATCTGTTCCCTATTTAAATCAATTGTAAATGAATCTTTATTATATATTTGCTGACTTGATTCAAATCTTTCGTCACTTAGATTCACTATATTGGATGAGTTGTCTTTAATTTCCACACATGGTTCACACTTTTTGACAAAGTATCTAAATTATCACTTGATACAGCAATATTTTCTCTAATTTTGTGCAAAAACATTTCAGATGACTGGTTTATTAATTCATATTTACGTCTTTGGGATAACTGCTTTTTAGACGACATTATTACCTAATAACAAGAAAATAAAAGAAGTAAAATTTTTAAAGTTAATCTTGTGGTGAGTTTATTAAAGAGAAGAAAAACCGAAAACGTTTTTGAGCTGATGTTTTCCCAACAACATCAGCAACATCTCCGTTTATCATATAGTTTTTAATTTTGTAATTATACAGGGTGGTCCACTTTTTAGTAGCGGGATTTTAATAGTCAATAGAATCTCCGCCACTGGTTACTGCTTGATCTTGATATTATCACAGATTGTAGTAACTTATAAGATAAAGGCGTATACCAAATTTGGTTTAATTATCTCAGGTGGTTGAGATACTGTAAAAAAATATATGAAATTTTTCGACAACTTCAACACCCTATATCTTAAAAATGAATCCTTTGCGGTACCATGAAATATTCACCTTAAAATAAGTTTTGCTATCGACTATTAAAATCCTGTATTGAAGTTTGTCAGTCGACAAGGCTTTAGGCATTTTTGCCATTATTGAACAGCAACACCATTAAAAATTCAGTTCCAACCAATTCAGTACATCACTCGCATGCAACTGGTTTCTTTGTGATCAATAGGTTTGGTTTCATGCAATCAGTTTCATATAGGTTGTGTCAAGAATATGTTGCAGTCGCATAAGTGGACGGACAAATCTTGTCTTACGAGTCAATATTATACCACGATAAAACATGAGCATCACCAGCCACGATATATTTATTGTCTATAAAGCATCACTCATGAAGGAGCATTTCGGAAAGACTGTTCATACACTTTAGCAAAAAGGGTTTTGTTACATATGTTTATTGGTTATCAAATTAAACTAAACAAATCATTGACCTGAATGAGGTTATTGAACATTACGCAATGATATAAATTTTGTGATTAGCATGCGTGTGACCGGTTATTCTCATTGTATCATTTGTATTTGTTAAACAAAAACAACAGTATATAGTATAAATTTCGTTGTTACCTTTTCAAGAAAAAAACTTGTTGGAAAACTGAAATCACAGACTCAAACTAAGCACACGTTAGCATTCTGTTCAGGCGGGAAAATATATTAACACGGAAATGTCCCTTAGTTAATTGTTATACACGTTGCCAAACTTTCTTGCCTTTACGCTGTTGTCAGTTTGATTAAAATAGTGAATAATTTCAGATTCATGTCAACACATTTATGTAATGTATGTAATTTCGCCAAAGCTTAAAACAAATAGTGTCGGCCAAGTCACTATTTCATCGCAGTGATACGATATAAATAGTTCGTCAGTAATGCGTCACGCATAAGCATCGTTAAATGCTTCACGATTTTTCACGAATTTATCGTTACAGTATACGTGTAAAAATTAACGATAAAGCGTAGAGCAGACGGTTTCGTGACGAACTCGTGACATAAAATCGTTTAACAACAAACTGCAAAGAATCTGTCACGCTTACGTCAAGTAGCGTGTATTTGTCGTCACGAATTGTTACTTGGGTTTGTCGACTCTTTTAATTTAATACATACAGATGATCAATTAACAAATTCTCAAAAGTTAACGTATCTTAAATCGGCTTTAAAAAATGAACCGCTGCATCTCATTTCTACTTTAGAAACTATCGATATGAATTATACTATCGCGTGGAAATTACTAAACAAAAGATATGATAACAAAAGGCGCATTATTAACAATCACGTTCAAAATATATTAAGTATTCCCATAATTACACGAGAATCGGCTACATTACTAAAGGATTTAATTCATAATTTGCAAACGCACGTAAATTCATTACGAGCATTGAATCAACCCGTTGACTCATGGGATTCACTTTTAATACCAATTATTGTATCTAAATTAGATAATCAAGCGGTAAAAGATTGGGAATCTAAATTAAATATGACAAATTTAAATACGGATATTCTTCCAACATTAGATGAACTATTAGAATTTTTGTCATCAAAATTAATTACTCTTGAATCTATCTCGAAGAAATTTGTTGAAATATCACGTACATCTAATTTTGCGAAAACATCCACACGTTCATACGCGGTATTAAACAAAGATCAATCAACTCCACAATGTTTATTTTGTCAAGGTGATCATTTTATTTATCAATGCACCAAGTTTTCACAATAGACAACAGTACTTGTTTAAATATGAACTTATTTAGCCTCAATTCTGATAAACCGTGTTAACAACAAAATATTCCTTATTTCAAAGTTTCTAATACCACATAGTTTTGTTTTATTTAAACAATTTATTATAACAAAATTTAAATTCACCGACCACGGTCGTTTTTACACGAATAATTTCCGAGTTGAGTGTGACGTAATAGAATCCTTTCGACCAAGATTTACAAGAAACTTAACCTTTTCAAAGTAAATATTTTCATTGTATTATGATAATTCTACAAACAAACAAAAATTGTTAACTGTTAATGCATAATGTCGAATCGAAATAAGGATTTTGTAGTAGGTCAAAGCGATAATTTACCGAAATTAGATTTATTTATGGTTATGCAGTTCATATCAAAAAGTGAATGTTACAATTCAGTTGAGATGAAAGGAGTCAAAGCTATACGGTGAGTTATTTAAGATTTACACTAAACTAACAAACTAGCTAAATTTGTAACAAAGAACCTTCATAGTTATAACATTTTCTTTTAGTGCTATGAGGCAAGATTATGTAAATTCAGCTGTCGGGTATGTGCAACTTCAAAGAAAAGGACAATTTTGCATTGTAAAATGTCAAATATGCCCCGAACATAAAGTAAAAAATAAGAATTATGCAGTTACAATGGAAATTAATGAAGCTGAAGAAGAAATTGTGTATGTGACTTGTCATGATTGTCCCGCACCAGAAGGTTTAATTTTTTTTTATTCAACGAATAATGGTTAATATATTGCATTTAAAGGTGGTTGCAAACATGCTTTGGCATTCCTGACGTGGGTTTATGAAAAAAGCATCGAACCTGCAAGGACTGATGTAGAATGCTATTGGAAGAAACCGAAGTTATCAATATCAAGTAATGATACAAAATTCGTTACTACTAAAGATTTTGGTAGTACTCTTTCATTTAATGTGCCCGGAGCTTCAAATTTTCTATCTGATTTTTTAGAAGCCCAGCGACACCACAAAGTTAGAAATTGCCATTTAACAAAATATTTCATAGAACCGAGCGTATATGCTAAACTAAGCTTGCATCATTTAATCTTGGAGTTTGCAGAAACAAGTAATATAGGTCTTAATTTTTTAAAGTATGCTTCAACAAACATGGATAATGTTCTTTGTCAGCAAGCAGAAAATGCTACAAAGCTTCAACACCGTAGCAGCTTATGGTACGAATTGCGATATGGTCGTATCACAGCCTCAAAAATTTATGAAGCAGCTCATTGCAAGACAACAGAAGGTGTTTTAGTACAACAAATAGTTGGTGCATCAAAAATTAAACCTTCATTTGCGATGCAAAGAGGGCAATCATTAGAAGGTAAAGTCATAAAGGCAGTTGAGAATAATTTAAAAAAGCGTTACAAAAAAGTTGGACTTTTATTAAGTTCCGATCATCCTGAATTAGGCGCATCTCCGGATGCTCTTGGTGAAGATTGCGTGGTAGAAATCAAATGCCCTATGACTGATAAAACTTTTAAAATTATTTTAATGGCAATCAAATTCAATCTAAATACAAAGCACAAATTCAATTGCAAATGTTTCTTTTTAAAAAACATAGAGCAATGTTTTGTGTTGCTGATCCTGATTTTGAAAACAATAAGAGAAGGTGACCATCATTGAAGAAGTATATGACGAAATAGTATATTTCATTAGGAGTCCAGAAAACGAGCTTTTCCCGTGCGCGCGTGACAAATTCCCGTGTGAGGCGAAGCCGAACACGGGAAGTCATCAAGCGCGGGAAAAGCATTTATGGACGTGTAATGAACGATACTTTTCATTATACCTCTCTGGAAAAAAAAAGAAAACAAAAATATACACATTATTACAAACCTTTATTTTTAAGTATGAACGAACAAATACATACAACATGTATCTTTAATTTTTATCAAATGAAATATTTATTGTGCAATTTGTGTTGTTATAAATATGGAATCCGTTAGTAGCCAATTTATTTTGTAAAATTGTAGTTGATGAAGTCGAAGGTACTGTATTAGTATTTATTTCTTGATCTGCTCCAATAACAATGGTTTCTGATTTTGACGTTGGATTTTGTACCTGACTAAACAATTTACGAGAAACTTCCACCTTTCTGTTTACCGATTCTTCGATATAGCCTTCAGCTACAGTCGAAGAATGCCAACCACCATGTCGTTTTAGAGTAAGCAAATCCCTCCGCTTTCGACTAATATAGATGCTGATGATCGTCTTAGGCCGTGTCCTGTATATTCTTCAGGATTTTGTAGGTTCAGATACTCTGCAATGTGTTTTGTTACACCACTTATAGTGTGACAACCTGCATGTTGTGCATAGCATCTACCATTGCGGTATGCAATAAATAATCTTCTACTATGCATACTTGTAGGTCTTAATTTAACGTATTTACGATATAAACTGCACGGATCAAAAGGACATCCTTCCTTTGTAATTGTGAAGCTTCTTGATTTGTGATTTTTGCCATCTCGAAGGAATACCACCAAAAACGGTCATTGTCTTCTACGTCTTCCAAAGTTAAACGAATCAAGTCATCTCTTCGACATGCTCCGAAAATACCAAATGTTAAAATTACTTTAGTTAACAACCACTTTTCATCTGGTGCTTCAAGTATGAATTTAGTGACTTGATCTGCAGTTAGTACTTTGGACTTTTTCGGTGTGTAACCAACACTTTGTCGTTTGAGAAACGCAGTAGTTTTGGCAAATTAGTAACATTAAAATTTTCTTTTACTGCCAAACAACTTTTTACCATTGAAAATCGACTCCATAAAGTTGAAGCTTTCATAGATTTTGCTTTGCCGGACAAATAAACGAGAAGAATATCATCACTTACTGTGTCAATCTTCTTTTGTTGACGCCACTTGCAAAATAGACGGTACTCATTCTCATATCTTTCGCAGGACCTCTTGGGCAACAATCCTGCACTTATTATTGCCGCTTCACGTGATATTTCTTCTTCTGGAGAAATCATTTGATAAATACTTTGAACAATAATTCTAAACACTAAGAATTGTCACACAATACAAGCGTTGTTTAGTGTTGCTAAGGAAACTAAACAAAAGTCAACAAATGTTTTACTAGTAGCGCACGGGAAGTTTTCCGTGCGGGCGCACTGGAAAAGTCGATTTTCGGTGCGCCAAATAAGCATGTAAAGATAGTGTTTTCAGAGAGGTATAATGAAAATTATATTTTAGATATTATTGAAAAGCAAAATCATTTTGGTTAAAATGTATTTATCCCATATTATATTCAGTAAAATAAGTCCAATTTCTATTTCAATAATATGTATACAAAGTTAGTTCAATAGACATTAAATTATTTTTACACCTATATATTACATTTTTTTCGAATTTATATCTAGATTTATTAATTACTAAACTGTACATATTTTATTAACTAATTTTATTTTTTATTAAATCGGATTGTAAATTAATTAAACTATAAGCAATAACAACTATATTATCTAAATGTCGTATCAACTTTTTATTAATACATACGTGTGGCTTTAACATTTTAAATTCCCGGACCCTTCCTATCACTCTTTCTATATGAATCCTCAGTGCTGCAATCCGTTTTGTTTCCAAAACTTCCAGCTTACTACTTTTGGTTCCACTTTGAACACTAGGTGGTCGCACTAGGTTACAATTTAAATGTTGTAAATCCACATCGATCCTTTTGAAACCACGATCTGCCATTACCGAAGAACGTTCTGGTAGTACATTTAAATATCCACAATGCTTTATGATTGTAACATCAGATGTACGCCCACCAAATCCACCGGATACAAAATTAATTAGGCCATCTGGGGTAGATGAAATTAAATATTTGATCGTGTTACATTT
This sequence comes from Abscondita cerata, assembly GCA_030710515.1. Classification (NCBI taxonomy): domain Eukaryota; kingdom Metazoa; phylum Arthropoda; class Insecta; order Coleoptera; family Lampyridae; genus Abscondita; species Abscondita cerata. The sequence goes on along the minus strand of JALBCR010000441.1, from coordinate 187,899 downwards.
TTTATATTCGGACCATGATAAAGTTTGTTTGATGGGATCGGCTGGTTTTTCAATTTGAATCTCAAAGCAATCGATAATGCTTTGAACATTACTGTACCGACAACGAAATGCAATTGGAAGCATTTTTTTTAATTTTTGTTTGTGTGGCCAGATAATAAATTCTTTCAAACATTTAGATAATGGGTCAACAGTTTTATTAAAACACTTTGATGCTGCACTGGGGGTTATTCCAAAGTCATCAGCTAATTCTTGAAATGAACAATTCAAGCGAATCTTTTTAAAGTCATAAAAATGTGTTCTTTTGTACATTTAATTCTTTGTAAGAGTAAATCAATCACAAATATACACTCTTCTGGTATGCCCAAGTAGAATTTGCTTTTTAATTACAATATGAGTAGACCACTCATTTGCCAACTTTTATAATAGTCTTCAGCCATATATGTTCTTGAAGTTTTATCAGGACTCGAAGTTTGACTGGAATATTTTTCAGAAAATGTATCTGTGAAAGTAACTTCAGAAGATGGATAAACGGTATGACAGGCTGTAATATCAAATCCAGATATATTAGCTGTTTGGATAGGAGAACAAGCTACATGAGCAACTTCGACAGCCCTTTCTTCTTCATTACTTAATAAAGTACACTGAACAAATTTGCTTCGAAACTTGGGTCTACACTGAATACCTTTTGTTAACATTTGCACAAATTGGGTGTGTTCGAGAACAGGTTCATTTCGAGGTTGATTTATTATTGATAGTTTGCCACCAATTTTGGTTTCCTCTACCAATTCTTCTTCTTGTGCACAGCTTACGTATTCTACAGATGCTTCTGTGTCTTGCGTATTAGGTGGGTTAGATGTAGTAGGAGTTGATGAAAGAATATTTTCAATAAATTTTTGGCGAGCCCTTTTAATTGATGTAGGCCTTTCACCCTTTGCAAAGTTCGTTTTCTGTCTGATTGACACTTAAATATATGTGGTACTACATCAGGTTTAATGTGTATGGGGCCACCTGAATATTTAAACTTTATATAGTTTTCTATGTCCTCTTCTAACTACAATAAGTATTTATTTTTTAATGTCTAGCCACAAGTTGTAAATTTACTATACTTACATTAAAATGATCTTGACAGACAAAAGCAGTAGTATTGTCAGATATATCACCAGGATTTCTTCTCATCGCATTTAACCATGCTTTCCTTCTTAATACATTGTTACCTGAACTTTTTGGTAAAGTTATAAATATTTTTGTTGGAGCTGTTACAGTTGTATTTATACACCTGGGAACGACACAGTACTTGTACATGATGTTCTTCACTGTAGAATTTACAATTATTTAAATTTAAGCGTTTTAACTGAATGTGCCTGTAACGACAACAATAGACGAAGGATTCTATGACGTCATTACGGACTCCCTCTATTTCTATTACGTCAGAAACGTGAAACCGCGAATTTAAAACCAAATACTTTGACTTTTAATTCTGACTTTATTTTTAACCAAAAATATTTTTAGTTAATCACTTATTTACCAAAAATGTATTTTAAATCATTTAATGTGATTTTGAAAATATAGGATTTTTCTCTATTAGATGTTACCACTAGACAAAACGAAGTTAAAAGATTAAGATTGTGCATAAATTGTTTAAACAAGGGTCACATGTTAAATCAATGTCATTCAAAACTTAATTGTAGAAACTGTCACAAAAGACATCACACTCTTTTACATGTAACATATAACAATCCAAATAAAAATGAAACACCGATTAGTAATAATACAACCCAAGTTGAAGACAATGCGGAAGCTTCACATAGTTCCCAAAATTATTCATTACTAAGCATAAACGCTCAAGTTATGCTATCCACTGTTTTTAGCTAAAGTTGAAGACAATCATAAAACTTTGCAGAACGCCAGAATTTTATTAGATAGTGCTTCACAGTCTAATTTTATCACCGAAGATTTTTGCAATCAACTAAGTTTAACAAAATTTCCTTTTCAAATGGATATTTGTGGGATAAGTCAAGGTGTTCTTAAAATAACTCATTGTACGGAAATTGTTATCCATTCCAGAGTCAATGACTTTAGCATAAAAATAAAATGTTTAATAGTACCCCAAATTGCAAAAGCACTACCGAATAGAGATTTTCCTAATGATCTTTTGCAAATACCAGTTAACATTAAGTTAGCAGATCCAACGTACAATCAGGCGAAACCAATAGACATACTTATAGGTGCAAATGTTTTTTGGTCATTAATATCTATTGGACAAATTCAGAAAAATTCTCTAATTTTTCAAAAAACCAAATTTGGTTGGATAATATCAGGGGAACTATTAAATCAAAAATCGTGCGAAAATTCATGTGTAACGAAGGAAAATAATTTTTCATATCTTACTATAGAACAACTTGATTCGAATTTAATCAACTTTTGGGAAATGAGCGAAAATCAAAACCAGAATAGTACTCTAACATTAGATGATAAATATTGTGAAAATTATTTTCAAAAAACAACATTCCGTGATAATAATGGACGATTTATAGTCAGACTTCCTTTCAAATCTATTGTATCGAACTTACCTAACAATTATGAAGTCGCAAAAAAAAGGTTTCTAGCGTTGGAAACTAGATTAAATAACGATCAATCATTAAAAACATCCTACACCGAATTTATGAATGAATATTTATCACTTAAGCACATGACCTTTATTGGTTTAGAAAAAGACATTCAATCTCATTCAAATTCATTTTACTTACCACATCATTGCGTTATCAAAGACTCGAGTACCACAACTAAACTTAGAGTTGTGTTTGATGGTTCATGTAAGACAAATTCAGAATTTTCCTTAAATGATGTTTTATACCCTGGTCCAAAATTACAAGACGACATTTTTTCTTTATTAATTCGTTTTAGATGTTTCAAGTATGTGCTAACTGGAGATTTGGAAAAGATGTATAGACAGATATGGGTACACAAAGACGAGAGTAGGTATCAACGCATACTATGGCGAGAAAAACCTAATGAAGAAATTTCTATTTTGAATTAAATACCGTAACCTATGGTATTACATGCGCCCCATATTTAGCTATCAAATGTCTCAAACAATTAGGTGTTGAAAATCAATTAGAGTATCCTATAGAATCCCGAATTCTATTAGAAGATTTCTATGTAGACGATCTTCTTACTGGGCATGATGATCTAAATATATTAAAAAACGTCAAACTTCAACTAATATCCATTTTACGATCTGCAAAATTTAATCTTAGAAAATGTCATAGCAATGCACCAGAATTGAACGACAACAATATAACAGAAAATTTAATTCCTATGAATGCCGCTGAATCTAATCAAAAGACATTAGGTATATTCTGGAATACCACTCTAGATTTAATTAATTATCATTTTAAACTAAGGTCCGACACTAAAGGAATATCAAAAAGAAATATTTTAGCCGAGACAGCTCAACTCTATGATCCTCTAGGTCTGTTGGCTCCTATCATTATTGTAGCCAAATTAATCATACAAGAACTTTGGCAATTGAAACTTTCTTGGGATGAGACAATTCCAATGTCATTATTTTCACGTTGGAAATTCTTTAAAAACAATCTTCAAGACATTAACAAAATTTCTATATCGCGACATGCTATAATAGATAATTACAATTATATTGAATTACACACATTTTCGGATGCTTCTACAAGAGCATTTGGAGCATGTACATATCTCAGATCAATTGATCAGCACAATAATATTATGATTCACTTATTAGCAGCAAAATCGCGTGTTGCCCCCTTGAAGACAATTAGTCTCCCACGCTTAGAATTAAATGGTGCACTTTTGGCTGCGCAATTATCTCACAATATAAAATCTCTATTAAAAATTCCCATTTCAAAATACTATTATTGGTGCCACTCAAAAGTCACGTTATGCTGGATTCAATCAGACAGCAAAAGGTGGAAACCTTATGTTTCTAATCGTGTGGCAGAGATACAAAGATTAACCATCACTTCGAATTGGTATCATGTAAAATCTATACATAATCCAGCAGATCTCATAACACGTGGAACGACAGCTAATCAATTAGCATCCAGTACCATGTGGTGGCACGGTCCGATTTTCTTATTCGAACAGCTACACCCCGAATCTATTTTTGATGTAACAGAAAGTAATATTACGCTAGAAGAAAGAAATATTGTAACTCAAAAATGTAATGTTAGTATTTATCAAAATGACATTTTTCCGTTATCAAATTTTCAAATTTAATGCGAACAAAGAGAGTAATGGCCTATTGTCTACGTTTTTTACATAATATTAATACTAAAAATAACATAAGATCAGGTCCGTTAACCTCACGAGAATTATTTGATTCACTTTACAAATTAATTTTATTAGTGCAACAAAACGTTTTCAGCAAAGAAATAAATGAATTGACAAAGAACAAAAGGTTACAGAAAAATAGCTCATTATTGAATTTAACTCCATTTTTGGATTCACAAGGAATATTACGTGTAGGGGGAAGGTTAAAATTATCAAATTTCAATTTCGACAAAAAACACCCTATTGTAATTCCGAAAAGGAATCATTTTACTGATTTGATCATAAAAGAGGAACATGAATTGTTATTACACGCTGGTCCCAAATTAACTTTGAATAGTTTACGCGAAACTTATTGGCCGATTTCAGGTATGTCCGAAACTAGAAGAATAATTGGTAAATGTATCACCTGCTTAAAATTCAGTGCTAAACCAATAACGCCAATTATGGGAAACCTCCCACTTGAGCGTACTGTATTAATGTATCCATTTCACACAACTGGTGTCGACTATGCGGGTCCATATAATCTGAGAGAAAAAAAAGGTAGAGGTTCAAAAACAAGCAAGTATTATATAGCAGTTTATATTTGTTTTGCAGTTAAAGCAATACATTTAGAATTGGTTACCGCATTAACAGATCAATTTTTAATGTCATTCAAAAGATTTATCGCACGGCGTGGCAAGCCTGCTAACGTATATAGTGATAATGGCACCAATTTTGTAGGCGCGAAACACGAATTATCTGGATTGTTTAATTTTTTTGAAAACAATAAAGATGATATAACACAATCCATCTCCAACATAGGCATCAATTGGAAATTTATTCCTCCTCGTTCACCTACTTTTGGTGGTCTGTGGGAGCACGCTGTAAAAAACATAAAGTATCATATTAAGAGATTATTAACAAATGTCAATCTTACCTATGAAGAATTTAGTACATTGTTGACACAGATTGAGAGTATTGTCAATTCCCGTCCTATCACCCCATGAACATCCGATGCTAATGATCTTGAATGTCTTACACCAGCACACTTCTAATCGGTAGATTATTCACTACAATTCCTGATCCTAACCTTAAAGACTTACCCATTAACAGATTGAATAGATACCAACTTCTACAACAACAAAATCAGCAATTTTGGACTAAATGGTCGAGGTATTATATAACCACACTGCAGCAATGAACCAAATGGAAAACCAATACCAACAATGTTCAGATTGGCGACATGGTTCTACTACGAGGATCAAACTTACCACCAGCTCTCTGGCGTCTAGGGCGTATCACTCAAGTTCATCCCGGACACGACGGTATCGTCAGGGTCGTAACTGTGAAATGTGCTACTGGCGAAATAAAAGGGCAGTGAACACTTTGTGTTTGTTACCTGTTGACGGAAAAGAAATACATTGATATTTTGTTATATTTGTAACACAATACTTACCTTATGTTCATATTTAAACACTTGTATGTAAACTAACCATAATTATTCATTTAATCGTTCACTAATTTTATGTTATTGTGTATTTGTATACTTATTATTATTTTTCTTTGAACTGATCGTTCAAGGCGGGCAATTATGTTGATGCAAAGCATTTTTTTATTATTTTAAATTCCGCCAACCCATGAGAAGGCAATGTGTTGCATGTGGGGAGAGAGCGCAGTCGTGCAATGTACGTACAGTTAACAGAATGCCTCGTAAAACGACGAGCATACAACAATTGTAAACGTGTCTTTAAGTTTAGATTTAAGTTGTTTCATATGTATGTACGTGGTCAATGCAATATAAAATAATTAACCGACTACAATTCTTAAACAAAAGTTACCCACAAAGGGAGAAATTTACAACAATAATAATCTATATGTAATTTGTTAAGTATACTTACGTTTAATAAAATCATCATTTTTAAAGTGTAGAGAACACACAAGCATCGACGGAGTAACAGTTTTCCCCATTTTCAACTTTAAAATCCACATTTTTCTTCGATCCACAAGTTCACTGCCAAATTGCAAGTAATTAACAACTTTTTCTTTCCTACTCTGTGAAATTTATGAAATGAAACATTGGGACACTTTTTAGCAAGGGATTTGCATCCCAGAACGCAACAATAAACATTTGACTTAGGTCTGGTCTTTTCACCTCCAGTTAACTTTATCAGTCGGTTAACTACTATGGAAACACAGTTTTGAGCCAATCAAATCATTGGATAGTCGCGTTTCCAAGGTGATTAACGGACAGATAAAATTAACTGGAGGTGAAAAGACCAGACCTTAGACATTTTTACTACAAAACCTATGAAGCACAACGTTAACTTAAGCAAACAATCCTTTATATACTAGTTACTTTTTGTCCCGCGAGAGGGAACTTTAGTTACGTTAAATTCCTATTAGATTTGATCATTAGGAATAGGTTAGAATTGCGGCTCGATAAATGCTCATTTATGCATAATAAAACTGTATACCTTGGGTACTTAATAGATTGTAATGGCTTACGCCCTAATCCGGCGAATATTGAAGCCGTAGCAATTATCCTATCCCAAACAGTGTACGTAAGGTGCAACAATTTTTTAGGGTTAAGCTGCATTCTCAACCTAAAAATTAGTTGTGAAATTAAAGGCCGTCTGACACTTTTATAAATTTGATACAAAATTTACAAACAAATTTACATTCTAAATTTTGCATAGTGTCATACGTACTTCTGGATGTAAATTTACAACCAAATTCACATCACCAAAATATTTAGAACGTGTTCTAAAAAATCTACAAAGTACTTTTGTAAAAATGCGCACATCAAACAGCGCATATTGTTAAAATTCCCGCCTTTACGTAGCATCCTAAAACCCAAACCGGTCATGTTTCGCATTTGCAAAATGTAGTCATTAGGCGTGTTTTTTAATTGCACGAGCTGTTCTAGCACTTTATGCTCGAACAAGCGTACGAGTTGAAACATCTGCTTGAACAATTATGTTTTAAAAAACGACAAATGCAACACTGTCATATTAGTTGCTCATAACCTCAAAAGTTTAAAAAATACATGCAAGTCGTACAATTATTTTGAAAAATATAAACCAACACAAAGTTTCTAGAATTTTTTTAGTAATATGAGTTTAAATTCCTCGACGCTTTGTTTACTTCTTGCACAAGCTCATCGCTTATATGGTCAACAAGGAATAAAAAGGCGTAAAACGTTAAATTTGATTACAAAAATTATAAAACAACGTAAAATACATGAACGTGTCTATGGTTATACGGAATTAGTTAACCGTTACTTGGATGATGACTTTAAAGCGCATTTTCGAATGACTCGGGAAACTATGAATTTTTTAATAAATAAGGTTGCCTTAAAACTAGAACCAAAACATCGTGGTCGCCTTCAAGAATCTCCTACTTTGCAGTGTTTGGTCACAATTTGGACGCTAGCAGGACAAGAAAGTTATAGGTAATTGTATATAGGTACATATTTTGTTAACAATGTGTAATAATTTCTGCTTATAGATCAATTGCAGACAGATTTGATGTTACAAAAAGTACGGTATTTGTTTATGTTGTTAGAATATGTAAGATTTTGAACGAATTAGCTGTAGATTTAATAAAATGGCCAGAAGAGAATCGAACTCGTGTAATTATCGAAGAATTTTATGTAAGTTAAATTTACTAATAAGTAATATTAAATATACCAATTAAACATTCTTCTGTAGAACAAATATCACTTTCCTAACGTGTTGGGAGCTATAGATGGGTGCCATATAGATATTAAGTCGCCGAATAAAAATGGGATAGCCTATATAAATAGGAAAGGTCGACCATCAATGATTTTGCAAGGAATATGCGATCACAGATGCATGTTTATAGACTGTTTTGTGGGCTACCCGGGATCAACACATGATGCACGTGTATTTTTAAAATCTGGAATGTTACAACGCTGCAGTGAAGAGCAGTACTTTCCATTTAATTCACACTTATTAGGGGACTCTGCTTATTCTCTGAGTGAACATTTACTAGTACCATTTAAAGACAATGGTCATCTTACTAGAAAGCAAATGCAATATAACACTTCTCATGCATCAGCAAGGTCTGTTATCGAAAGATCGTTTGGTCTATTAAAAGGAAGGTGGCGACGTTTATTGTACCTTGAAATGCATAACACAATGTATTTACCAGTTGTTATTATGGCAGCATGTGTATTACACAATTTATGTATTTTTTATAGAAGACGTAAGTGCAGATGATTTTAATAATGGAAATAATGAAGATAATGAACATGTAGAATCTGTTGAAATCCGCCAGACTAATAAAATGGTGTTTTAAAAAGAAATAACATTGTTAACAGTTTATCAGAATTTCCAGCAAATCATTAAACCTACGCTTTTCTTGCATGTCTTCAACGTGATGTCTTTCATTCTGATCCAAGAGTTCAGCGATTGCATTTGACTGAGTTGTATGTTTTCTCTTTCGTGAAGTACTTACACCTAATGTTCCTCCTATGTAATTTTAAAATTTATTTTTTATAATGATTACTACTACTTATTACCTCTGTCTGGTGTAGGGTTTCTACTACTTCTTGGAGTAACAGAGTCGCCTAAGTCTTCTGAAGCTGCTATAGATGCTGGGCTCTTAGCCTCACCACTACTACAACTACTTATGCCGTTGTGTACCACTATAGGTGGTTCGATGGTCGGGTTTTTAGCCATTATATCATTCATCTTATCAATATAAGGCCAATTTTTTTCTATTTCGGCCTGTAGAATTATTGTGATCTTTGATTGATTTATACGTACGAAGCAAACTTTTCCACTTGTTTTGCAATTGGTCCCAACTGTATGAATAAGTTTGAAGCTTCATTTTGTTAGCTATTTTTATCCAAATATGTTTTTCATAGAGTTCTTTTCTCTAAAGCACTTTTGTTTTCTTCATATTCATGTAGGAGTAATAAAACAGCTTCGTTAGGCCACTGGACACCTCCAGATTGAGTGGTATTTTGGTCGTCTTCCTCCACAACAAATTCCGTTTCAGTTTGTACATCTTCATGACTGATATCTATCAATAGGTATATTTTAGTATATAAATAATAGATACAGTAAATAATAAATAATAATGTTATACTTTACATACCTTTCTCTAAATAAACTACGTGATTATCATCAACAGCTACATTTTCGCCATTTAAGCAATCATGGGCGATAATTACGTTCCAGCTTTCTCCATCCGTATTTTCAGTTTGCACTTTGCAGTAAAAACAAGTATATCGATCCATTTTAAAATTACACAAACTTTAATCTTTCTTAAAGGGACTTTACACGATGAAATGTAGTGGTTGCAATGCAAGAAATCTTGCAGGTGCAAGAAAAATTTCACGCTGTTTTACACGATGAAAGATTTCAAAGGAAACTTTTCGCTAGACAGTGTCGTCAACCACATAAAAAATACATTTATCACATCAGCTGAATCATTCGTTTATTTAATAGGAGCACAAACTAGGAGTTTTGTAAAGTGGTATTTGGCAAATTAATTATTAACTTCTTCTTAGGCAGAATAGAGCATCGCATGAATATATTTTTTTAAATTTAAACTACTTTCTTCAATTGGTTTAAAAACGCGAATCAACGCATATACTTAATTAGTTCGTTTAATTTAAGTTTCCTATATTACCAGCATTTTGTTGCAATCAACGCTTTACCCACCAGCGTTTTTTCTTTTCTATTCAAATCTACTATTATTTTTGCACTTACAAGAATTAAAGCTAGCTATTGCTGCTTTTTTGCATAGTTCATTTTCAAGCAAACAGAATTTTTAAAAGTTGGCAACATCAAATATAACTAAAAAGTTACTAAAATTGCAAGTGCAATGCAAGAAAAATTACATCGCGTTCTAATTCATTTGATGCATATACGTACTAACACCTATACTGCTAACCTCCTATTTTCCCAATAAGCCGTGACCGTAGCGAAGAAAGAGAGAGGTTTGGCTAAACCGTAATGTTTTTAAGTGTATGTTCACAATAGTCATAAGCATAAATATTACATAAAACGTAAATGTTTATGTTAACGAAAAATTGTGGATGTATTCACAATGAACGTAATAAATAACTTATTACGCATGCGTCATTTGTGATGTGTTTAGGTTATGTTAATTTAAATAGTTTCATGTTCATGTCGCAGATTTAATATGGACAACGAAACAATACAACAACTGTTATTACTTCTGCTTCTAAACAGACAGAGGAAGAATATAAGATCAAGGCGATGGTGGGTTAGACCCATTAATTTAAATAGAGAACGAAGAGGCGAATTCAGAAGGGTAATGTTGGAGTTAAAGGTACATGATGAGGAATGGTTTTTCACATATACAAGGATGAACCCATCCTTATTCGATGAGTTACTAACATTAGTTGCCCCTCACTTAAAGAAAAATAGCATTCGAAAAGCAATTTCATCTACCCAACGTCTTCTGATCACTTTAAGATAAGAGAAGCACTTTTATCATATTTTTATTAAGTCCATATAACCAACACGTTATCTTCTAGGTTTTTGGCAACTGGAGATAGTTACTTTACTATAGCACAGAGTTATCACATTGGAAAATCAACAGTATGTGTCATATTGCAGGAAGTAACTAGTATTTTATGGCATGTGCTTAAAACAGTGGTTATGCCGAATCCTACAGAGGAATATTATAAGAAAGTTGCTGAAGATTTCTTGCACTATTGGAATCTTCCACATTGCATTGGCAGCATTGATGGAAAGCATGTACGCATAATGGCACCAGCAAAAGTGGCTCCTATATTATAATTATAAAATTATTTTAGTATTATTTTAATGGGAGTTTGTGATGCACAATATAACTTTTCCTATGTTGATATTGGATGTTATGGATCCGTCAGTGATGGTGGTGTTTTTGCTAATTCCACATTTGGAAATCAATTGTTTCAGAAATCATTACCATTTCCTGCGGAAGAGAGATTACCAGGCAGTAATAATAATATGACATATTTTTTTGCTGGTGATGCTGCATTTCCGTTACATGTGCACTTGATGCGACCATATTCTGGGAAACATTTAAACATTATAAAAGCGGTGTTTAATTATCGTTTATCTAGAGGAAGGCGCGTTATAGAAAATACGTTTGGGTTTTAGCAGCCCGATGGAGAATTTACCATCGAGCAATATGTGCTTCACCTGAACACATAGAAAATATAATAAAATCAACAATAGTGTTACATAATTATATAAGAGCGTCATTAGTAACAAGAGAACGTTATTGTCCGAGTAACTATGTTGATAATAACGATGTTCTTGGAAAATGGAGACAAGAAGTGGAAACATGTACATTGGACCCAACCTTCCGACTAGGCAGCAATAATGCATCTAATTTGGCTATAAGCAAAAGAAACACCTTAGCCAACTATTTTTTGTCTACTGCAGGATTCAAACATGGACAAATAGAATATGTAAAAAGAAAATGAAAATAGATAAATGCACATATTGAGTATCCTTATTTATTGAGTAATATAAATTAAATTCATGATTTGTTGTTTTATTTTATTCCTTTTACTTCGGTCTTCAATTTGGCTGAGTTCGACACTTACGAGATTGCCAAAGTGGGATTCTGCTACAGCAGGTTTAGCATTAATGGAGTTTAATGTTTCCAATATTTTTGTTTCAACATCTTCACGCTTTTTGAGAGTTGCAGTTTTGTTCCGTTTAGCTACTGGCATTAAACTTTCTAAAAAAAGAGCATTAAAATTTTAACTAAATGATGTTAGTATTACCTTTAGGGGATTGGCTTCTAACACTACTGCAAGGAGTATTTGATACTTCTGCATAACTACGACTTACTTCATTATCAGACAGAAATTCTAAAAAGAAATAAATTATTGTACTACACGATTCCTTCAAATAATACGAACCTTCTGAGTATTCTGCATCACCTACCTCCTGTTCAACAATAAGTTTATCACCAAATGTTTTATACATAGATGAAACATCATTATTACGTGTACTTATATTGCGCCTGCAAAGAGATATTAACTAAATACCCAGTTGTGATTATGAAACGTACTTTCTTTGCTGTATAAACTCATCAAGAAAGTTTAAATCGATATACCAAGGCCATGGTGTTTCACTAGGGCAACTACCACTTGGTTGATATTTCTTTCTTTCCCTGGTATATTTATCTTTTAGGGACTTCCATATTTTTTCGCATATTTCACCTGCAATGTTAATGTTTACTCTATAGCAATTAAATTTTGGTTATAGAATTTACTTGTGCTATTTAAAGTTTCTGCAATTTCCTCCCATGCGTTTTCTTTTCTAACTGCATCTTTGTAGTATTTATGCCCCTTATCATATAAATATTCTTTTAATCTGACGAGATTAATTAGAAGTTCAATATCCACTTCTTGATTCATTATAATAAAGGTTAAATTTTGTTAAGCAAGAAAATCGAACAAACTTCTAGAAAAATCATAGGTTAAATAACCAAGTTGAAAAACATCATTTTTAAGTACCAACTTATTAAATAAACTATAACAAAATAAATCCCCTAAGTTTTAACGTAACACGGTACATAAAGTTGAATTGATTTCAACTTTACGTTTGTTTTACGCATGTTCGTAAAAAGTACGTAACACGTAACAAATTTACGTTAGCATTGTGAACATCTACATATAATCTACACAGTACCAATCTTATGAATTACGGATACACTAAGTACACTTTATGTTTGCGTTCATTGTGAACAAGGACTAAGTCTTAATACGCTGGCGCACCACTACTAAACTACTTCGTTAATGTTCGAGTAGCGTAAATACGCGCCATTTAAATTTCGCAAATTTAAATTTGAAAGATTTAAAGGGCAGGTTTAGTAACCGAAAATTTAATAGTTAATCCGATTAAACCTTACGTTGATTAAAAGTTTAAATAGTTTTAATCCAAATTTTAGTTGATACATTAAAATCTGTACTATTCAATAATAAACGTAAATGTATGTCGTTTTAAAAAAATGTAGTCTGATTGCATTCCAATCTTATCGAAGACCTAGAAAAGTAATTAAATTAAATAAAATGACAAAACATATTTTTTATTTATTGATTTTTGAACAAAATTAATCTACTGTACTTATTTCTAATGTAATCACCTTTAACAGATGCTAGCTTCGCTTCATGGAATAATCTGATATTTAAGTAAGTGTCGATTATTAACTTAATAATTTGAACAACATGATTGTCTAAGTAATCTTGTGTTTTAATATGCTTTAATAATTCTGCCTGCTGAAACGTTATTTGAACACATTTATTAAAATGCTATTTGCCAAAATGGCTTTAATATTTTTTTAGATAATTTTGCAATATTTTCTCTAAATATTTTCTCCGCAACTTTACAAACTCTGACAACTTCTTTAGAAGGATATATCAATTTTCCCCTATTTTTTAATTTAATTAAAATTAACTTGTCATCATCCCTGACTAAAAACGGCTTACATACGTTACAAGATATGACTTTTAAGATTTTGTTTAAAACAAATCCGCTGATATATTCGACCACATTGTCTACGTAAGAATTTAATTTCCACAATGTATTTATATAATCGTGCTCAAATACATTAGCAGGAATTGATTCAAGATCTTCTGTGGTGACGGGCGAAATATAATTTTTTTTTCCAGTCGGGACATGTAAAATATCAATCCCATCTGCTAAACAATTTGCGTTTTCGAATAATTTTATTTCCGTTTTAATTAACAGCCTCTTATAAGCGCTGACAAATTGTTTAGCATTTGGGTTGTTGTTAAACCCGCCGCGACTTCTTATAGCGCTAAAAATGTCTCTAAAAAATCTTGACTAAGTTTGAAACTTAACAAGTAACTCACTTTTTCTTTCACTTCATCATAAAATTAAATATATTTGTCAAATTAATAATAAAACCCAAAAACCCTGTTTTCGATTGCTATTAATTAATTTGTTACCATGCGGATCTTTCAGTTCTTTAATGTAGTGAATCAATGAAACCGACTGCTCTTTTAAAAAACAATAGAATCTTGATCGATTGGTATGTTGTACGTATTAGATTTAGCAAATTTGTTGCGACAATTTAATAAGTCAAAGCAATTATTAAAAATTAAACAAAATTTGGCCGTAGCCTCACAGTCGCTAAAAAGTTTCGGTAAATAATTGTTTTGTTTTAAATAAAGCAAGGCACTTGCCACGCTTTGACTGCAAGTTTGCGCTGCAAGACGTACGTTCATTCTATTATTATAAAATTGAATATGTTTATTAGTCAACTTTGTGGCCAAGTGGAATCCTTCTTTAATTTGAACTTCATTCAATTGTTTCAAATGTTCCCATTGGATTTTATTATTTTCCTCGTCAATAATTATCCCTTTGTCTCCCAATGTGTTTCTTACCAACTTTATCATATGGCATGCATCATAAAATATATAAATATTTTTATGTGTAATTGGATGGACAATATATGGTTTGAAATAATTCGACCCGTAGTGGAAGTTTGCACCTAAACAGTTGCACATGCTAATGTTTACTGCTGCCCCATCAAACGTTAACGATTGCACTGAGGCACCCGTTTCATGCAATAGTCCTAAACATTTCACTAGTAAATTTGCTCTCTCTGAAGCGGTTAGTCCCTTAATTAAAAATATCCAACTGGCAGTTTCCATCCATCATTTACAGATACCACCATAAAAACTAGAGCATTTTTTGCCAGTTGCAAATTATCGCTTTGGTTAGTGCAATTTGTTCCTAAGTCCACACCCCCATAAAATTGATCTTTATCAAAAATTAACTGTTCCCGAATGGACATTTCGTCTATAACCACATTTAAAATTATGTTTTTTCGTTTGATCGCATTTTAATTGCTTTCAGTGCTTCAGCAGTGAATCCTGGATTACCATTAACGACACTATACCAAGCTCGAAGTGTTGATGGGTGAGGCAACAAGTTCTTCCATACTTTTCTAACGTAATTGTACGCTTTTGTAGAGTAAAACTGCAAACTGAGTGCAAAACTTCTAATTTCTGAGGAGTATTTCCTTTTTCCAAATTTTAATTTTCTTGCTATTAACTCTTGTACACTTTTCGGTATAGCCTCCTATAAATTAACACCTATTAGCTTAAAACATTGGCCTATTGTCGTGTTTTTGATTACTCACAAACAATTCATCTCCAGCACTTTCTGATAATACATTTTTTGCTTTAGGTGCTTTATAAGCGACTCAAGGGAAGTTATTTTTTTTAGTCTTCTGGTTCGTTGTTGTAAAGCTCTATTCTTTAGCTTAAGTTTGCTAATTTGGTTTTTGCTATTTGCAACGCTCTTTTACTTCTTTTGGGGGTTGCAAGGTCTGGACTTTTAATATCCCCAAGATATCTTGGTTCCAGAAATCTTCTTCGTTTTGGTGTCTTCGGCATTAAATTGTCTATAAAATAGAACAAATTATTATTTGAATAACAACAAATCAAAGTATTCATAGAAGTAATTTTAATGCACCTTAATGAGTCAAATTAAGGCATTGAGTTTTGATTAAAAAAATTATTACACTTAAAAATAAGTTGTCAGTTTCACCAACACAATTTAAAGTTAAAATAATTGTTGCTGCGGTTTTAACAATATATGTTTTTAAGCAGTACTTTACTTTAAGTTATATTTGTGAAACCAAAGACTACCAAAATTAAAATGCAATTGACAATTGTCCCATTAACAATTTAATTGTCAGTCTCTGTGAAACTTTAACGTGCAAATAAATACCTGATTCTTTTGCATAACTGCATGAAGGTTCTACATCAACAATTAAAGATGATTCTGGAATGATAATAGCATCATCATTTGTTGTTTCTTCTAATGCGGAATCTCTTATGTTTGTTGTTGTTACATTAATTCTATTTGGAACTGATACTGAAGGAAACACGTCAGGTTTTAATCGAAGTTTTCCACCAAACTTTGGTGCATTTGGCTCAAGATAATCATCCGGTTTAAAATGTTTGGAACACAAAAAAGACGAAGTACTTCATCACAATCTTGCAAGGCACATATTTGTTTCCATAAAACAACTCGTATCGGATCTTTTGGAAACCTATAACGAGCAAATTACAATCTATTTAGATCTTTATAACCTAACTTTGTCAGATACTTACAAATGCAATGTTGCTGATTGTTCCTCACGTTTCACACGACACAAATAACAAAATCTAGTTGTAGATCGTTTGGAAGACATTATATGATAAATTAAAAACTAATATTCCTTAATAACAATCAAAAATTGTTATAAATACGAATGAAATATCACGTGTAACACAATAAAGTAACTGCATGTGACGTCATCAAAAATCGCTTGGAGTACAAACAGATACAAATATAACCTCTAAATTAGTTCTAAATCAGTAAGAAGTCAGTGTTATATGTCAGTTTTGTCCATAAATACGAACTTATAAATGGAGAACTTTACTTTTAGTGATTATTATAAGACTTTAGACCGCGAACACGCTAGTCGTTATTATAAAAAATAGCCATAATTAATGTTGATCCTTATTTAATTAAATTAAGTGAGTGTAGTAATAAAGTGGAAAACTATCCCAATATTTTGTACCCCGATATTGTAAATTACCTGCTGTTTAATAAAAGTGCTTATACTCAAGATGAAATTAAAGCCTATAAAGGTTTAGAAAGTTATAAACAAGCAACTTGTGGATGGGTGCAAAATATATATACGAAAAAATGTGCTGATAAAATGGTGGTCTTAGGCAATGTATGAATGTTACTGTTAAATATTACTAAATAAATTAATGTACATATTACTTTTAGGTACTACATTCTCAACAACTGAATAAAAATGTACAAAGTCATGGTTAATTGCAGAACCTACTGGTGAAATATTATGTGCTCATTGTGATTGTGTGGCTGGTTTGGGTGAAACCTGTACTCATGTGTGTGCTATAATGTTTTACATTGATGGATGTGTTCGAAAACATACTGAAAGGTCAGTAACTGATTTAAAATCTACATGGGTAATACCGAAGAAAATTGCACAACCAGATAAAATTGCTAATATAGAATTTACAACACCTAAAGAAATTTTTTTTAATGATATGCCAATGTATAAAAGAAATGTTCGACATAAAACAGCCTCATCAAATAGGTCTGAAATGTGTCAATTATTATCAAAATTAGATTTAGGCAAATCTGGATTACATGCCATTGTTAAGCCATTTTCTGTAAGATTAAGAGAGCAACAACAGCTTACTGAAAAATATTCATTAAATAATATTTACCGACCTGAATATGAAGTAGAATCTTTAGAAAACTTACAAAGAATTGGTAAGTTATATATTTTTAAAAATCAGTGATTTATATTTGTTTTTAACAGGTTCTAGCTTAAATTTAGATGTACCGATTGATGAATGTCGCCGTATAGAAAAAGAAACCAATCAGCAGGCAAACTCATCAGCATGGTATCGTTACAGGGCCGGTCGTATCACAGCTTCTAAATTTAAAAGAGCTTGTAAAACAAAATTGGATAAACCATCTCTTTCATTGTTGAAGTCAATTTGCTATCCCTTAGCAAGCCGTTTTAAAACTACTGCAACTATCTATGGTTGTCAGCATGAAAAGGAAGCATTACAAACTTATACTAGCGAAATGGAGAAGAATCATGAGGACTTTGGGTGTGAAGCAGTAGGTTTATGTTTAAACCCAAAATACCCACACTTTGGAGCTTCCCCTGATGGTTTAGTTTCTTGTGAATGCTGCGGTTTAGGAGTCATAGAAGTTAAATGCCCTTTTTGTGCAAAGGACATTGGTTTAGATGATTTAAAATTTTGCAACGGGTAGGTTTGAAATCTATTAATGGCAATTTGCACTTAGATAATAAGCACACGTATTATTATCAAGTTCAAATGCAACTTGCTGTCACTGGTGTAAAATACTGCGATTTTGTTGTATGGAGCAGTCAAAATTTTCGTTATGAAAGAATATTATTTAATGAGGACTTTTGGGAGAGGGAAAGTGGTATTGCTCAAAAGTTTTTAAGAATGTAGTCTTACCAGAACTTTTGGGTAAATTTTATACCAATAAAGCTCTTGAAGATTCTGCACCTGAAAATGACTGGTGTGTTTTTAAGTCTGCATTAGATCTTGATGGCACTTTTAACCAATATTCGGCGGCACATGATGAAGCTACAACTTGTCAAAGTATAGATAATAGTAGTTTTGCAGGGATAAATGCGTCTGCAGTTAAAAATTGCAATCTGTATTGTATATGTAACGGACCTAATGATGGCACACCAATGATAGCTTGTAACAATATAGAATGTTCTATAGAATGGTACCACATGAGCTGTGTTAATTTAACATCAGTGCCCAACACAGGATGGTATTGTAGTTTCTGCACAAATTAAAGCTTAAATTTTGTTTATGCTGAAATTAAATATATAGGCTTTATTCCAAAGTATCAAATTAATTAACTTTCAACGTTTTTTTAATAAGCCGTAGTTTTAATAATTTATAGGATTAAGTTTAATCACAGATAAATACATCTGTGGTTTAATGTTGTTTGTACTTTATTGTATTGTATAAAATTTCATCCGAATGTGACTTAACGCATTATAATTTTAAATTTATGAATAAATCTTACAATTGCTATAATAGTTTTTAGTTTTTCAATTTGTATTTCGCCACAGAATACAGAAAAATAAGAATCATCAGTGTCATGAAATAGCTAATATTTTTGATTGGTAAAAATTTATATGATCTTTAGTCACGAACGTTAATAATTTAGATATTTGGAGATACATGATTATGTATTTTGCTGTTAACTTATGTTACAGGGCAAAAATCAATAAGTTGATACATCTATATTCTGTGACATTTCGTTTCTTGATAATGCTGCTGTATAGTGACATAAATATATTTAACATAAATTTATTATTTATATTTATTTATAAATCATTAGTTTATATTACAAACAATAAAGATAAATAATACTAAATTAAAATACAATAGTTACTTATTACCGCTTATTGCAGTGGTACTATGGGTGGCCCTAAGTTAATTAAACCGCAACAAACTACAACAACTTTATCGATAAAAGAAAAATCATCTTCACATTTCTTTGTAACCAATTGAAGAGGCAACGTATCTTTTAAAATGGTATATTTTTGTTTTAAAGTACCAATTACTCTCTCCACGTGAATTCGTACATTCGCCAATTTTCGAGTATCTTCTACTTCTTTAGCTGAAAGTTGCGTTTTGCCTTTTTTAAAGGCAGGAGTTACAACTTTAGCATAATATAATTCAACAGAATCCTTAATTAAAAACCCTCTGTCTGCTAAAACTAACTTGCTCGTCCTCCATACGCATTTGAAATGTAACAAATTACTCCCTGGGGGGTAATACCTATTAAAAATTTAATTGTATGATGATGCTTGTAATTTGACCAGGTTTTAGCTGCTGCTCGTAAATTTGTTGGCTTTTCTATAAAAACTTCAAAACAGTCTATAATCACAGTCGCTGTACTGAAGTTTTCTTTAAAACATCTTGGGATGTTCATTCGTAATTCATCACGATCTGGCCAAATAATGAAAGACTAAAAATATGTATTATATTATTTAAAAAACTGTTATAATTTTTACCTGTAATTTGTCATACAATACTTCTAGTACTTTAACAAATACCCTTGCTACAGTAGTGCTGTGGCAATCAAATCTGTTTCCCAAATCAACAAATGGAAGATTCAAACGTAATTTGATTAATACTAAAATTAACTGCTGGAACTTGTTAAGTTTGGAAGAATGTGTAGTTATTAAATGTGGTTCTATTAATTCATAAAGACATTTCAGGTGTTGATAAGTTGCAAGTCCAGTATAATACAGAGTATTTTTGTCATTATCTTGAAAATATTTCTGATTGAATTGCAACTTATGCACCTTTGATCGGAGTTCATATAATTCTCTGTTGCATTCTCTTAACGCCAAATCTAAACTTTTACTGAAATTGGTTTTTCTTCTTGTTCGTCTTCTGTTTGTATTGTTTCTGGTGATTGAATTTCATTTTGCTATAAAATTCTTTACACCCAATTAGACAATGATATTTACAGTCTGATACTTCATCACAAAGTAATAATATGAAATATCACAGAAAGTAGACCATCATTAACTAATTCTACTACAGATAACTAATTTATCCGTTAACCAAAAATGCAATTTTCGAATTACAAATTTTTCTGACGGATTATGATAGAACACGAAAAATTGATTAAGAAAATAAGTAAATGTTTTAATTTTTGTAAATAAATTACCACTTTAGTTGAATATACCTTATCTTTGCGTTTCATTAGTCGATCGTATCGACTTTTACAATTTTATTACATAATACAGAAGAACTGTAGCCCATGTGTTGGGAAGGTACCCAATCTGGGTTGTTTCTATCCTCAAGTTTTGCCGGTTTCCCTAAAAATACAACGCTCTTTAGCAATTCTTTAAAACTGTTAGGACAATGATCTTACCCGTTATGAAATGCCTTGAACATATTCGACCATACTTAATTTTTGAAGCTGTTAAATCGCTTCTTTTGAGAGCAGCTATCCACCTTTTTCTTCTTAACAAACGGAACTCATCTGTTTTGTGGTTGTTTGTAAACTCTGATGGAATTCTATAGAAACTAGTCGAAAGACCATCTCGTATAGAAGTTCTACCACAATTTACAACCATACAAAACGGCATATTTGTATTTCTATCACTAACAACATATACTTTAAGCAATGCTTTAAGGTTATGTTTACAATTTGTTTGTACTCCAAGCGAAATTTTAGTCACGTGATGCAATGACTCAATAACAACCCACTAAAATGTTCGCGTATGCGCATAGATACTAAAGTACATTACGGTGCAGATATATATATGGCTGCACTCTAATGTTTGTTACTGGGTAGAGCAAGTATCAGCGGTATAGGCACAGAATATATATACGCTTCGCTCAGAAGCGAAACTCGTGGCGGTTCTTTTGATGTTCATAGGTCAAATATGAGTGGCCTTGACGCCATAGTTTTGGTTGTTTTTAGCGGTAATTTTAAATGATTTGGATAATAATACTATTGTTATAATGGGATTTTTTATAAAGTACCCTTATTTGAATAAATTGTAATTGTAAAAGGATGGAGTGGTTAATAATAAAAAAACCATTTAATAAACTATAATTAAAAAAACTATAATAATAAAAAGCGAATAAAAAACTATTTACAAATGGGACAATATTATAAGTTTCTGGTTTTTTGGCTTATTACTAATTTTTGCGCTTTCAAGTCTCTATTCATAAATTTTAGGGTGTAAAATAATCTCATACGTATGTATAATTTTAAAACATAAGTTTTGGAAACTCTGTACAAGAGTGGTTAAAAACCACACTATTCATTAAATTAAAATACGAAATACCTATACCCTGGTTTGCACAAAGTTTTTCAAAATTATTTTTAAATATTATGTCTAAGGAGTATATGTATTGCAAGAAATTGTTTGTAGCAACGTGCAATGATCCATACATTACTTTTTTATTATATGCCTTATAATACGTAAAAATGGTATGATTGTCCAGTTCACTATTTTGTAATAATTGTAAACATTCATCACATTTATGAATACCCAAGGCCTTCTTCAATAAATATCCACAAACATACACAAATCCATTTTGTGCTGGTAGCTCCTCACTTCTATAATCTGTATCACTAACTATTAAATTAACACACTTGCTGGGAACATTTTGTCATCTGCACATTTAACATTATTGAGTTTAGTTAATAAGTAAGCGAAGTCGTTGTCACAATTTGTGTTGCCGCCATGAAAATAGTTTTGGCAAAATAATTTTTGAAAGACCGCTCAAATTGCACTGGGGTGGGGTTCCTACAATTACCATTTTGTTGCCTAATACAACCAAAAAATTTTCGAGGCTATCTTGATTTATTTTTCTTGTAGTTAAATATTTGAAATTAGGACCAATTAATTCTTTCCACAAAAGTTTAATGCCATTTATTGTCGTTATCCATGATTGCAAAAATTTAGTACGAGAAGTAATGTCTACCCCTTGCTTAACTACTCTCAATTTGGAGATAAACTTCACCATGTCGTCCAAAAATCTATTTGAAATTCGTCTCCTCTAAAAACCTTTTGATAATTCGTGTATGAGCGAGTAAGAGACGAGTTCAACATATCAAATAAGTGATTGAACCGTTCTAGAATTTCTACAGTTCCTCGTGCATCATTATTAAATATTCCTAAAGAAATATAAGTTTTAAACCACATGCAACAGAATTACTGATGACTTGTACGGCATATTTGACTTTCATTCTCTCAAAATTTGTTGGAAAAATATGAGAATTAGTCAATCTTGGAGCACATCTATTGGACAATAGTTTATCGCTTTCATAAAATTTTTGATGTAATCCCATGAAGCTTGATCGTCACCAAAATGAAATTCGTTTAGTAACAGGTTATTTCTAGTAGCCTTCAGTAAATGCGGCGTATCAAATATGTACACAATTTTTCTTGGTTTGCGTAAAACTCTGGATTATAGGGAGTTACACCTAATAGTTTAGAAAGTTGCACAAAATTTGATCCCATATCTGTTACCAATGCTTTGACCCGAAATCCCACTGCGGATACACTTTTTAACTTGACAGCAGAAAAATTTGATTTTACAAAAAAATAAGCCAATGGTTGCTTCCAATTTTTTAACAAACCTCTTGCCATTATAACCGTCGCATTGCAAGCAGGTTCAAATTCTCTAATACCATCACCAGCGTCACTTATACCTATAATCCTATCTTGACCAATATGATAAAATAAATTTGATTTCAGAGACATCTCGTCAATACACAATAAGCAATGTTTGTCCTCATCACACATAGTTGCAATTTTAATTTCTAATGATTTATACAGCGCCCTATTATTAATGCCAGGCTTGTAGATCAATTGAGCTGTCATATACTGTAAACATCGTTTAGAGGGCAAGAACATAAGTTGTTGTAAAACTTGTACGATTGTGGTCCCAAGAAATACAAAGAGAGTGCAAATTGTTTAAACTCCGTACTATATCTTCGGCCTTTTGCTTTTTTTAAATTTAGCTGTGCTTGAATTTTAATGAATTTCGAAAGCTGTTCGGTGAGATACTGATCACACAAATCTTTAAAATCTGCTATCCCAGCTTTAGGCTTTTGAACAGGTTTGGATACAACTGTTCTTTTAATCGTTTAACTTGCTTTCTCAATCTTTGCTTCCTAGGAGAATTTGCACTTAATTTTTGTCGGTTTGAACTGCAACAGGAGATGATAATTGTAGAGATGTAATTTCTTGGTCCATCGCATTCAATCCATCACCTAAAAAAAGGAATTGTTATACACATGAATTAATTAATTAAAAGCATATAAATCTAATCTTATCATACATACAACGTTTATGTTTGAATACATAAAGGAGAGCAATTAATATTAATACAAACGAAAGACATGCATTCTCTCCTGTGGATGAAGTTTAAAGCTGGGTCTACATTGTGCCGAACAACAAGATTGGTCGATAAATATCGATCCATACATTTGAGTTTCGCATCCACATTGTAAATGTTAAGCTAGTATTTGTGGATATATGTTGTTCAACATACATACCTACCACTAGTATATAATTTATTTGCTTTTGGACACCTAAACCATCGACTTTTATCTGTACCAACTACAATAGCATTTTCAACCAAACATCGATCAACAATGCCGGACCACATTCCAGCCTGGATCGACATTTGAACATTGCTTAATAACCAAGTGAAGCGATTTTCAGTAAAAAAAGTGTAGTACTTACTTCTATTTTGTAAATGTGGCAAAACAATTGGTACATTGATGGAACAAGAATTCAAAGTTGATGTATCTTTTGCAACCGTCTTGACATCTAAATGAATGACAAAATTTGAATCATCCTCAACATAAAAAAGTATCCGTACCTAATGTAGAGGACAATGATGTAGTTGGCATTTTAACAGGTGGATTTTCAGTGGAACGGTCATTTTCAAACAACTCCATGCCGGTATTTTCTATTCTTATGGTAATGTCTAAAAATCCATAAATTAAAACACGAAACAAACAGTATTTGTCATTACCTGACAGAATCTTAACTTTATCTTTAGTCAATTCTTGTTTTTGACGTAGTGATAACTCATTTGTTTCCTTAATGCCACCGGAAGAGCCTTCTAATTGATAAAATATTGTAGGTACTGCACTTGGCAAAAGTCGGTTTCTTAGTTGATTCGAAAAACTACTATCGCTAAAGTGCAAACCACATATGCGATAATTATTATAAAGTTGAACAGCAGATTTCTCCTTTAAATCTTCCCGATTAGCAGCAATTAACCAAATACTTGCCTAGAGTAATAATCATTACCAATTAATATTTATGATTACAATTGCTTTATACAATCGCTCACCTGCCTGAATCTTTAGGAATTCTAAACAAAGATACATTCTTATCGGATCCCTTACTTCGACACCCTCGCACAAAGCAAACACTTCCGCCCTTGTTCATTGTCTTCTTATTAGTCAAAAGTCAACTGCAATCAACAAGTATCACTCAGACGCACAAATAAACACACTTAACTCACTTTAAAGTTGAAATCAACAATCAACACAAAACACCACTTCAAAGTAAGGTTGACAAGTAAACCTCCAAAAGAATGACTGCTACGGACATGCGTACTAAATTTTTTATCACGGTCGCAAGTGGGAGTTTCGCTTCTGAAGCGAAGCATATATATTCTGTGGTATAGGTGTTAGTACGTATATGATTTGATGCAAGAAAACTTGCAAGTGCAATACAAAAACTTGCACGCGAGCATGCGCATAACAAAAATTGCACGAAAAAGTTGCATTGACTTTCACCGTGTAAAGCGGCTTTTATAAGTATTACTTTTTTTAGGTTATGTTGATGAATTAATTTTGTTCTAATTTAACACACCACCTCCTCACACGGTGCATGTAGCGTTGCTCGAACGCTTGTTTGAACAAATTTACTTGAATTATAAAACGCAATACGCGTGCACCAAACGAATTATAAAACGGGTTTTATATTGTTCAGTACTCGCACAACTGCTCTAGCAATTAAAAAACACGCCTATTGTGGTCACATTTGTTCTCGATTCGTAGTTTTCATTAGTTATTTGTTATTCTTTGTTATTTCTTGTTATTTTGTTTGTTATTGGTTGATCTTTGTTAATTAATTGTAGTTATATTGTTACGTTTGTTGTTTATAATAATTATATTTATTGTGGTAAATTCATTCGCGTTATTGGCCACTAAAATGTCTTGGTCAAGAGAACAGTGTCAACTGTTGATAGAAGAGGTACAAAATACCCGTGTTTATATGCGGTGAAGTCGCCACATTATAAAATAAGCATGCCCGACAAACAGCCCTGGAACATATTCAGGAATCCCTACAACTAAGTAAACCAAATGTTTCGATAGGGGACATAAAAGCAAAATTTAACGGTTTGAAATCTAATTTCCAAGTGGAATATCGAAAATGGAATAGTAGCAGATGTAGTGGGGTTGGTGACGATGAGAATAATAGCGTAAGGCAATAAGTGAAAAATTCATAACTGTTTGTCATTGTTTAATTTGTTACAGATTTATACACCAACGATTTGGTATTTCAAAATGATGTTCTTCTTATTAGATCATGTGCAGGTTCGGTCTGCAATCGATTCACCTCTCAAGACGTGGCAGATCGTGACAGTGTGCTTCAAGAATTTTCTGATGATGACCGTTTTGAAGTAGAGTTTTCAACACAAAAGGAAACCGAGGACGTTCCTTCTACTTCTTCATCTACGCCATCAGCAAGACCAAAGAAACGGAGGAGAAATATTGAAGATTGTGGAGATTTAAATTTAATGAAAGAAACATCTAAAACTCTTGCAACAATTACCGAGACAATTACAAAATTAAACCAACCTGACAATGAAATTGAGAATGAGGACGACACCTTGGCAAAATTCATTGTTACTAAATTAAAAAATTAAAAACGAAAATGTTCGGTTAGAAACCGAAGAAGAAATTGTTACCATTTATATGCAGCAATTAAAAGTAATAAATTATAATTATTTCAATACATTATATTTTTTTTGTAAATAAAACCACTATGTACATATTAAATCTATTTATTGCATTTTCCTGCCATTCAACAGCTCTGTTAGGAGAATTAAAATAAGTTTTAAAAGCATCTCGAATTTCTCGAACATTATCAGCTGTTCGGTTACAGCATTGACGATTTATTTGTGGGAGACTTGTGATGTGTTCACCTTCTGTTTCTGTGTAACAATGAGAACTTTCAGTGGCCAGATAATTATGTAATACTACACAGGTTAATGTTATTAGCTCCACTTTATCTGGACTTAGAGCAATAGGATGCAAGAGTATTCTAAACCGATTTGCTAAAATACCAAATGCGTTTTCTACTATTCTTCTAGCTCGGGATAACCTATAATTAAAAATTCTGGAGTCGTGATGGAGACCTCTGTCAGGATATGGTTTCATTATATTTGTTGAAAGCGGAAATGCATCATCGGCAACAATTACATATGGTAATGGTTTGTTGAGCCCTGGTAATACTTCAGGGGCTGGTAAATGAAGAGAACCATTTTGTAATGCCTCTGCTAATTTACTGTTGCGAAAGACCCTCCATCACTTATCCGTCCGTTAACGCCTATGTTGACATAAAGAAAACGGTATTTGGCATCAGATAAGCCCAATAGCACAATGCTGTTAGCACCTTTATAATTATAATAATACGAGCCACTTGAAATTGGTGCTCGAAATGTTATGTGTCGCCCATCAAGAGCCCCAATACAAAGTGGAAACTGCCACATTTCATTAAAATCAGCTGCAATTTGCTTCCACTCTTCTGCAGTTTTTGGCATCTGTAATAATAAACAGTGATTATTTTAAGCAATTTAATTATGTTATGTGATTCAAACTTACCTTCACATAAAGGTGCTTTTAATTTTTCGAATAATCGCATTACACACTGTAGGTACAAAAAGCGACCTATGGTGGTTTCATGTACTCTTGTTGAATACATTAGGGATCTTGTAGGAACCTGTAATGTAGTTAGTAGAGCTGAGTAGAGAGGGCGTTCAGAAGGGTTATAAAAGCGAAGTTCCGGAAGAACTTCTCCTACTCCTGCGAACGCGGCTTCCTTAATAGTACCGAAACGTGCGTTAATAAACCTTAAGAATTATAGTATTCATTTATTAGTCTGTTATAAAATATACCAAACGAAGACTAAATTGGTGACCCCAGTAAGTACCTTCACTTATTTAAAGTTTGAACGACAAAAAGAGCACGTGGTAATGGCGGAAGAGAATCAGACAGCAAGCAGCAACATACCTGCATCTCCAGCAGTGGTTACATCGGCAATTTCCTTACCACCCTTCTGGCCAAATCGCACGGAATTATGGTTCGCAACAGCCGAAGCAAGATTCAACTTAGCGCACCCAAAATCACCCAGGAAGCGACCAAATTCAGCCACGTGCTGACGGTGCTTTCACCGGAAATCGCAGATGAGGTAGCCGACCTGATAACGAAGCCAGATCCGGTAGAACCCTACACCAAATTGAAGTTGGCAGTAATAAATAGAACAGCCCTATCAGAGACCCAGAAACTAAGGCAACTATTATCGGGAGAAGAATTAGGGTCCAGGAAACCAACACAATTGCTGAGACACATGCGGTTGTTAGTGAACGACACAGGTTATGTCAACGATGAAGTGCTGAAAGAGCTCTTCCTGCAACAAATGCCAGTTAATATTAAACCAATATTACTATCATTGTCTGGCGTAGGGTTGGAACAAATGGCGGAAGTAGCTGACAGAATAATAGAGCATACTCCTGTGATCGCAGCGGTGAGCGCTAAAGAATTTAAAGCGCCGGAAAGAGAGGAAGTGCTGACGGAAAATCCAATCACTGCGCTAAATGCCAAACTAGATAGTGTCCTACGAAGATTGGATAACTTAGAGAGAGGTAGTAGCAGGCAACGTCAGGCAAGTAGAGCCAGGTGCCGGTCACGGTCAAAAACGCCAGTTCCGGGGAGAACAAGGTGTGCTGGTATCATCGAAGGTTTGGTGACCGTTCCACAAGATGCACAACTCCTTGCGGGTTTCAAGCGGATACAAAAACGAGCGAAGTACGCAGTAGATTCGGCAACTGCTGCGAACCACAAGTCTCGCCGCCTTTTGTAGTAGATCAAACCACTAAGCACCATTTCCTAATCGACACAGGAGCCGACATCAGCATTTTACCTGCTCGATTTAAACACCAAGGATTGGACCCTGCTACTTCAACATTCAGCTTGCGAGCAGCAGACAACACCAACATCACAGTGTACGGGTATAAGACAATCTGCATAAATATCGGACTCCGCAAAGCATTTAAGTGGACTTTGTGGTAGCCAATGTGACTGATGCTATTCTCGGTGCAGACTTTTTACATAATTTCAATTTAAGTGTAGATATTAGAAATAAGAAATTAGTAGACAATCAGACGAGTCTTGTAGTGAGTTGTCAGTGCAAACAATCTAGTACAATAAGTGTGCGCGCAGTATTCGGTGTGAATGACTCTAAATACAATGACATTATTCGTAAGTACCCTGACATTATTCGACCTACGTTAAAAGTCCCGCACGAGCAAAACCTCGACATCTTACATTACATCGAGACTAAAGGACCCCCTGTATATAGTAAACCACGTAGGTTAGCCCCAGACAAATACAAGGTGGCCAAGGAAGAGTTCCGACAAATGTTGGAAGCTGGCATAAACTGTCCGTCTTGTTCCGAATGGGCTACACCCCTACACCTGGTTAAAAGGCAGATGGCAGTTGGAGACCATGTGGCGATTACAGGAACCTGAATGCGATAACTGTAGCAGATCGGTACCCTATTCCACACATACATGATTTCTCCCAAAATCTATCGGGCAAGGAGATATTTTCAACAATAGATTTGATGAAAGCTTATTTTCAAATTCCGATTAACCCAGATGATTGTAAGAAGACAGCGATAACGACACCTTTTGGATTATATGAGTTCGTGAGGATGCCATTTGGTTTAAAGAATGCCGCACAAACCTTCCAGAGGTATTTGGATCAAATATTTAAAGATATGGATTTTGTATACGTTTATATAGATGATTTATTAATAGCCTCTACGTCGGAGGAAGAGCATGTACAACACATTCAAATGGTACTTAAAAACTAAACGAACATCACATAATAATAAACCCCAAAAAGTGTGTGTTCGAGCAACTTCAGTTAATTTCTGGGAGTTAGACTTTCAGCAGCCGGTTTAACACCAATCCCTGAAAAAGTCGATAGCGTCAGCAATTTCCCACTGCCGGAAACAGTAAAACAGTTGCAGTGCTTCCTTGGCATGGTCAATTACTACCGCAGGTGGATACCGAATGCAGCACAAATACAACAACCCTTAACAGAACTATTGAAAGGTAGCAAACACAAGAACTCGGTGATAACATGGAACAGCATGACAACACGAGCATTTGAAGAGTGCAAAGAAAAACTGTCCGACACCGCAATTTTGACATTTCCTCACCCTACGGCAAACCTCAGTTTAGTGGTCGACGCATCTGATGTGGCAGTTGGCGGAGTGATACAGCAAGGCAGTAAAATGGCAAACCAATTTCGTTTTCTCTGTCAAACTCACGCAAGCTGAGAAGAAATATAGCACATATGATCGTGAACTGTTAGCAATATACAAAGGCATCCGACACTTCAAGCATTACCTCGAGGGTCGAGAATTCACAATATTTACAGACCATCGCCCGCTTACATTTGCCTTCGCTCAGAAGCTGGAAAAATGCAGCCCAAGACAATGTCGTCAGCTCGATTATATATCTCAGTTTTCGACAGATATACAGTATATTAAAGGAAGTGAAAATTCTCCTGCAGATGCCCTTTCACGAGTAAGCACAGTAGCTAAAGTAGTAGCAGAGCAATTTGATAGCAAAGCCTTGCATGAAGCTCAAGAAAAAGACGAGGAACTGTTGGAATTAAAACAAAATGAGAAATACTCATTCCAGAAAATTCCAACCTTACTTCCAGATGTCGAACTGTGGTGCGAGATAACAGGAGCAGATCGAAGAATTTATATTCCTAAGTCGTTCAGGAAGTCAATCTTTGACCTAGTGCATAAACTTTCACATCCAGGGGTTAGAAGTTCAGTGAAGCAAGTGACCAAGCGCTACTTTTGGCCAAACATGAGGAAGGATACGACCAGCTGGGCTCGATCTTGCATTCCGTGTCAAAGAGTTAAAGTTAGTCGTCACATTAAAGCGCCAGTCGGAACATTCGGCACACCAGATGCTAGGTTTTCCCATGTACACATCGACATCGTCGGCCCCTTGCGAATTCCGACGGTAAGCAATATCTTGTTACGATGATTGATCGCTTTAGTAGATGGCCCGAAGCTATACCTGTAGCGGATATTAGTGCTGAAACAGTAGCAAAAGCATTTTTTAATTGCTGGGTTGCACGATTTGGTAGCCCAACAATAATAACGACCGACCGAGGAAGACAGTTTGAGTCACTGGTTTTCAAAATCTGGCTAAGCTAACTGGTATTAAAAGAAACCGAACCACTGCATACCATCCACAGTGTAACGGATTAGTGGAACGCTTTCATCGCCACCTTAAAGCTGCTCTGAAGTGCCATGACTTGAAATGGACTGAAGCCCTTCCCTTAGTACTTCTTGGGATAAGGAGCACAGTTAAAGAAGACGTAGGTGCCACACCAGCCGAATTGGTTTATGGAACCACATTGAGACTTCCAGCAGACTTAGTCGATCTTCAAGCACCGAGCACAGCCATACCATTCGTAGAAACTGAATATGTAACAAATTTATTTTAGATATTTTGTGTTTTAATTGTAAAACAACATGTATTTTTTGTACTAATTTATTCCGACCCACTTGCACACGCACACACACAAAACATAGGTTCACGCTACAACATAACCAAATTTCCCCTTTTTTCTTTTTTTTTCGTGTATAACATAGGGCGCCATCTATACATATCATAACATATGTTTATAATTGTGAACTGTAACATTTAACAGCCCCTCTCAATTGAAATGTCTTAAACTAAATATTTAAACGAAGCACATTTCTATTGCTCAACGAACACAAACATAAATTCTTAATACAAAATAAAGTTTTCAAAATTTAAATCAATCACTCAACAAATGTTTTCTCAATGCTAAGAATTTTTCTTTACAAAGTGGTTTAGTTAAAATATCAGCATAATTATTGGTAGAACTAACATGTTGAATAACAATCTCTTTCTTTAACCAAAGATCTTTAATAAAATGGTATTTTATGTCTATGTGTTTACTTCCTGCTTAGAGTTCTCAAAAGTTTTGATTACTGAAATTGTACTGAGATTGTCTATTTTTAGAACAACAGGTTTTTTCTCACCAAATTCAGAACAAACGCCCTTTAAGTTAACGATTTCTTGAGCGGCTGCTCCTGCAGATATGTACTCCGCCTCCATAGAAGAAAAGAGCTACACAACTCTGTTTTCTGGAATGCCATGCTATCAGATTCTTGGCGTGAAAACCTACAAATCCACTAACACTTCTCCGAGTTTGTCTGTCGCCTCCCAATCTGCGTCACACATAGTTTCTAAACCGCAATCACCTTTCGTATATGTTAACCCATAATTTTTGTTCCACTTAAATATCTTAATATGCGTTTACCAGCTTTCCACGCGTTAACGGTAGGTTTATCTAAAATTCTACTCAAGAATGAAACACTGTAAAGAGATATCTGGGCCCGAAATGATTGACAAATACATAAGACTACATATCAATCGTCTATAAGGCACATCATTCACTACTTCTTCATTACTGTCTATTTGAAAGTTCACTTCCATAGGAGTAGCTATTTCTCGACATTCTTCCATACCGAATTCTTTTAATAAACGTGATATCATTTTAGTTTGAGTAATTTTAAGTCCTGTTTGCATTCGAGTTATTTCCATTCCGAGAAAGTTTGAAACATTGTTTATATTTTCACTTTAAAATGATTATGTAAGTTTTGAACTAATTTATTAACTTCTTCTTCAGGCCGGTCAATAAAGCATCGTCAACAAATAAAACTAAGTAAACTTGATTTTTGAGTATAAACAATAATCGTATTCAGATCTTCTAAAACTTAGATTTAACATAACTTCGTTGGATTTTATATTCCAACATTTTGGCGCATCTCTTAATCCATATAAAGCACGATTAAGTTTTTAAATACTGTGCATTTGTTTTCAATCCTTCAGGTGTTTTAATGTAGATGTCATTGTCTAGTAATCCGTTTAGAAAAGCGGTCGGGACATCTATTTGTTTTAATTTCCAGTCATTTTGTATAGATACGGATAATAAAATTCGTATTGTTGTTAATCTGCATACCGGCGCATAACTATATTCTTCTCCGCTGTTAGGAACTTGAAATCCTTTGGCAACTAGTCTCGCTTTTCTAGTTCCGTCCTCTTTATTTTAAAGATCCATTTTGTTTCGATAGCTTCATGACTATTAGGTAAATCAGTTGGAGTCCATGTCTGTAACTTTTCATGGGCTTCTAGTTCGTTATTTATTGCTTGTTGCCATTCTTTAGTTTTGCATGCTTCTTCGTATGTTTTTGGTTCTTCTGTGGAAGAAAGTAAACAATAAGCGGCATACATCTCATAGTCATCGAGATGCTTAGGTTTTACTATATTTCTGCCTGATCTTGACGTTCGTATGTTCGGTAAAGGATCTTCAGATTCATCTGAGCTTTCGTCAATTTCTTCATTGTGGTGTCCGCTGGTTATAAATTAATACAATGCATAAACCCTCATACATTTATTACTTATATCTGGACAACTTAAGTGCTTACAATACAAAATGGTTACAACGAATGAATTGCCCTCGGTGTGTATCTTATTAAGTACTGTTTACACCATTCCCCTAAAGACACTTTTACACTTCGGACATGACATATCCCCCTTACTAAAAACTAAAACAACTCACAAATTTAATTTTACAGGTTTTTTTTTTATTCTAAATGGTCTACGCCTAAAATGGGGGTTGTTAGTCCCACTCGGATTATTTAACTCTCTAACCCCTGTCACTTCCGGTGCAACAATTTGTTTACGTTCTGTGTATGTAAAATTCTCTGAACGATTGTCTGTCGCACCTGGTTTAGCCTCGTCAGTCGAAACAGAAGGAACAGATTTATATATTTGCTCTAAATGTCTTTTCCATATCGTTTCACAATTATCTAGTTTACATAAATATACTCTGGGACCTAAAACTCTGTGTATCTTTGCTCGTCTCCATTGCTTTTTATTTAGTACCGTATAATCTCTAACATAGACGTTATCCCTGGCGCAAAAGTTTGCGTCCTACCTGTCCTAACAATTTTTAAATTCTCGTTTATTTTAATTTCTTTGGGTCTAACATTGTCCAATCTTAATTTTAATTGCCTACCAAACATTAAACTGCAAGGGGCTTTGTTAGTCGTCGAATGTAATGTAGAACGGTAGTTTAACAAATATCGCGCTAACAAACAACTTGTTGAAATATTTGCATTGTTTTTATCTCTCAGTGTTTTGATTAATGCGGTCTTGACGGACCTAACACAATTTTCCGCCGCGCCGTTGCTAGCAGGATGGTAAGGAGGTATCCGACTGTGCCTGATACCGTTCTTAACACAAAAAGTTTTGAATTCATCTGAACTAAACTGTGGTCCATTATCGCTTACTATTTGATTTGGCAACCCATATCTAGCAAAGGTGAGCCGTAAAACATCAATTGTCTGCTTTGAAGTAGTAGAGGTCATCTCTATTACCTCTGGCCATTTGCTGTACGAGTCAATAATTACTAAAAACATTTTATTACGGATTGGTCCAAAAATCAATGTGTGCGATCATAGACATGTTCAGCTTGGTTAAAAGCGTGTACCGCAGCGCGTGGAGGTTCCGCGCGAGTCTCATTGCAAATTGAACAATTTTTGCAGAATTTCTCGATATCTTTATCTATCTCGGGCCACCAAATGTATGACCTTGCTACCGACTTCATTTTAACTATTCCCGAATGTGTAATATGTAATTCTGCTAATACCGTATTTCTAAATTTTGTTGGAATTACAACTCTGTGTCCTAACATAATGACGTCTCTCTCGAGCGTTAACTCGAGCTTTCGATTAAAATAGGTTCTAAGTGACTGGTCCTTAGTATATTTGGGCCAACCGGTCCTGATAAATACTAAAATCTGACAAAGAATTGGGTCTTTTAAAATTTCGTCTTTTACTGCCTCTGCGTCTACGGTAAGGTCAGAATTCTCCGATACAAAATTTAGGTAAGAAAAATCAGCATTTGAAATTGTCTGAATACAGTTTAATGGTAAACGCGACAAACAATCGGCGTTCAAGTTCCTATCGCCCTTCACGTATTCGATATCAAAATTATATCCACTTAAATATACTGCCCATCGCTGAAGACGACTAGCTGCCGTGACTGGAATACCCTTTTTCTCGCCAAATAAATACATTAACGGTTTATGGTCAGTTGTCAGGGTAAATTTCCTGCCCATCAAAAATGGGAAAATTTATTAATTGAAAAATATATTGCCAAAGCCTCTTTGTCGATAACCGAATAATTACTTTCAGTCTGAGTTAATTTACGGGAAACGTATTCGATCGGTTTTTCCGTACCGTCCTCAAAACATGTGACAATACACCGGCTATGCCGTATGCACTGGCATCACAACTTACTTTAATTTTCAGTTCAGGATTAAAATGTACTAACAAATTGTCTGAAACCATAATCTGTTTAGCGTCTTTAAATGCTGCTTCACACTCTGAACTCCAATCGAAAATCCTGTCAGACTTTAATAAATCATATAGCGGTTGCAAAGTTGTGTAATATTAGGTATGAATCTCGAATAATAATTTAACATTCCTACAAATGCTCTAACTTGAGAAACGTCATTCGGCCTCGGACAATCTATAATAGTTCGAATTTTTTTGATCTTTTTTAGTCCATCTTTATTAATTATATACCCTAAATAAGTTACTTGTTCCGCAAAAAACGCATTTATCTTTGTTTAATTTAAACCCGGCAGCCCTTAGTTTCTCAAATACTCGTTTCAAGTTATGAAAATGTTCCGTATCATCCCTACCAGTGATTACTATATCGTCAATAAACGCTGCCACGCCCTCTATTCCTAAAAGAATTTTATCCATGATTCTTTGAAAAACCGCACAAGCTGGCTTTGTGCCGAATGGTAAACGTTCCATTTTGTAAATCCCCCTTGTGCGTACTCCATGCTAATAACATTTTACTGGAGTCCTCTAGTTCTAGTTGGTTATAAGCTTGGGAAAAATCTAATTTTGAAAATTTCTGCCCCCCCTGTAAAGCCGAAAATATGTTCTCTATACGCGGCAGAGGATATTTATCGTCTGTTAAAAAACCTATTTACCGATAACCGGTAATCGGCGCACAAACGTATTGAACCATCCTTTTTGAAAATTGGAACCAGTGGCGTTCCCCATTTCGAATCTGCGACTGGAGTGATAACCCCTTCAAATTGTAATCTATTTAGTTCTGTTTCGACCAACTGCCTATAAGCTAAGGGTAACTTTCTTGGTCTATAAAATTTAGGTATTGCGTTATCTGAAATTTCTAATTTTATTTTGTCATATTTAAAATGTCCTAATTTATCCTCAAATAACTCTGCAAATTCCTTAATTAATAATTCTAATTTCTCATCTGCAATCTCTAAAACTGATACCCTCTTTTTGAAACATATTAATTTCAAATAACTGCAATAAATCTCGACCAAATAAAGGAGTACCGCCATTATCAATAACCAACAGCTCAACTGTATTACAAACTCCTTGAAATTTTAAATCTACAAAAATTTTCCCGTGCGGATAAATATCAGTACCATTATAAGATTTTAAAACTACTTTTGTATTATGTAGTTGAATATGTGACAATTTAGATCTGTATAAGCTGAAAGAAATGGCAGAAATAGCTGAACCTGTATCGATCTCCATCTTTAATGGTACGTCATTTATTTCTACTTCAATGATAAAATTATTGCTACTCTTATTACACAATTTATAAATTTCCCTTTCCTCCTCCTCTAATTGTTCATTATTAAAATTATCCGGCCTTACTTCAGAGGAATCACTATTTTCCAAATAATTTGTTCTTCTTCTATTACACATTGCTGTAACATGCCCTACTTTAAAACATCTCTTACATTTAAAATTTTGAAATTACATAAGCTAAAATTGTGGTTTGTTCTGCCACAAGCGTAACAAGTTAATCTTGAAAAACCTGACTGTCTCTTATTTACATTTACCGAATCTGTCCTTGTACGAGTTTCATTCCTATTACTAAATGGTTTACTTACACTAAAAACTTCTGAACTTGGTTCAACTTCTTTCTTAATCGCTACGTCCAAAATATTCTCTAAAGTTTTAATGGTTGGATCTTCCTCGAAAACACGATCTAATACCTGACCCTCCATCATTCCAGTGACAAACTTGTCCTTCAATACAACACTAAGATTTGTACCAAATTTACAGTGTATTGAAAGTTTCTTCAATCTTGCATACCACTCGTTCACCGATTCATTTCGTTCCTGCTCTGCCTTGTAAAATTTTCTTCTCTCCTTGAATATTGAAATTGTTTGCCCATAATGACCACACAAAACGCTGCAAACCTCTTCAAAAGTCTTGTTATTCGGGGTAATTGGGTCACACAGGTCGCGCAAAGTGGTATACACCTGATTTGTTAGCGAAGTTAACAAAATTGGAAGGTACTTTTCCTCCTGGACGGAATTTGCTTTAAAAACTGAACCAAACGTTCTTTAAATATAACGAAATCGTCCTGAACATCAAAACACGGAATGGTCCCGATAACGGCCATCATAAAATGCAAAAAAAACGTGTTTGATTTAAAATGAATTTTCGTTGTACCGTCAAAAATTAAACTATTTTTCTTTTACCTCGTCGCCAATGTGGTGTCCGCTGGTTATAAATTAATACAATGCATAAACCCTCATACATTTATTACTTATATCTGGACAACTTAAGTGCTTACAATACAAAATGGTTACAACGAATGAATTGCCTCGGTGTGTATCTTATTAAGTACTGTTTACACCATTCCCCTAAAGACACTTTTACAGTTCGGACATGACATTCATGTTCTTCATTTTCTCTAATTTCAGTTTCTATTCTGTTTTCCGCGTTACAATTTTTTTTATTTCTTCAGTTTCTTGTTTTTCTTTAAATTCCATAACTCGTTCATTAAAACGTACATCTCTACTTTTTATAATTGTCCTTTCATTAGGTAAATACAACCTATATCCGCCCCCCGCAATATCCAATAAATACTGCTTTCTTTGCCTTTGGTTCTAACTTGTTTCCTTTTGGTAGTAGAGTATACCACGCGCGACATCCAAAATTCTTAATTTCCAGGTCATTTCTTCCGTGCCATACATGTGAAGGTGTTTGCCCTCTCGGTAAAACTGAAGTCGGGGTTCTATTCAACTCATAAGCAGAACATTTTACGGCTTCTCCCCAAAGGTATTTTGGTATATTTGAATCGATTATTTTTGTTCGTATCATGTTTAACAAAGTACGATTCATTCTTTCACTCTTCCCGTTCATCTGTGGGCTGTAAGGCATTGTATATTCTAAATTAATACCGTTTTGTTTACAAAATCCTTTAAAATCTTTAGATGTAAATTCTCCTCCATTATCTAATCTCAATCGCCTTATTTTCACATTATGTTGTCTTTCAGTTTCTGCAATGTATTCTTTTAAATTTCCTTCTGCTTCACTTTTATTTTTCAATACTTTAACTACTAAAAAGTGAGAGTAGTCATCTAAGATGACTTGAAAGTATTTGCCATCTTCGTTTGTACATGGATTTATTGGTCCACATATATCACTATGAATTAATTCTCCGATTCCTTTTGAACATCGTTGACTTGCTGAAAATGACGACCTCGTTGCTTTTCCTTCTGCACACGTTGAACATATATTTTGCTTATTTATTTTTAATCCTAGTTGAAGAAGCGCATCTTTTCCAGCATGCCCCAATCTTCGGTGCCAGGTATTTTCATCCAATGACACATTACATGCTTCTTCTTTTGTGCAGATTTCATCTAGAGATAGTATATATAAACCGTTTTTAATGTTGCAAGTTAATTCAAAATTATTGCCAATTATTTTTGTTTCATGCTGTTTCACAACAATTTTGTGACCTTTTGAAGTCATTTTGGATGCAGAAATCAAATTATGTTTAATATCGTGTACTATTAGGGCCTCTATACATATAATTTGCCCTTGACATTTACCTTTAAAATTCCTATTTTATTCGTTGTTAAAATTTCTCCATTTGCTAAATGTATAGATACAGGGTTTTGTAATGTTTTAACATCACTCATATATTTTTCAAGACTATCTTTGACAAAGTGGTTACTAGCCCCTGAATCTATTATAAAATTAGTGTTACCTTGAGTTTCCTCACATACATTTGCTGCATACAGCATAACGGGTTCCTCTGCGACGTTAGCTTGTTGATGTGGTCTTCGATAACTTCTGCTA
Source organism: Abscondita cerata (assembly GCA_030710515.1). Classification (NCBI taxonomy): domain Eukaryota; kingdom Metazoa; phylum Arthropoda; class Insecta; order Coleoptera; family Lampyridae; genus Abscondita; species Abscondita cerata. Next base: position 148,914 of record JALBCR010000441.1, on the reverse strand, counting down.
CCTCTTCTTCTACTTCGAGTACCTCGATTATTTCTGTAATTGTAACTCTGCGAACCTCTGTAATTACCTTGCGGAGCAACAAAATTTCCTCTAGGACATTGGGCTTGAAAATGAAATTGGCTCCACATGTGTAACAATTTTTACTATTTATAGCATTAAAACTTACTTCATTATTTTTATCTGACTTATTTTCATCTTTTAAATGAAGTTTTATTTCTTCATCTAAAAGTCTAGCTTTACAAAATCTACGGTTACTTCTGTAATTGTTTCAAGTGCTGTTATTACTGCATCAAACTGTGGTGGTAACGACAAAGTAAATGACAAACTTTGTCACTGGTATTTATATCAGACCCTAAATCCTTTAATTCCCTAATTATAGTTTCGAATTTAAGGAAATGGTCTTCTAGTTTCTCATTTACTCCAGACTTTAAATTTAATAATTTTCTCCATAATGACAATTTTGTAAAAGAGCTTGTTCTATTAAAAACATTTTTTAGTGCTCCTACCTGTTCTTTCGCTGTTTTGCAATCCTTGATTATATCCAAATGTTTGTCCGTAATACCCTGTACTATTATTGCTTTTTGCTTTAGCATCAACCTTCTCAATAAACTTCTTCTCAATTCAGCTGTAGCGGATTCATCGGGTGGGTCTTCTAAGGCTCGTTCACATTGTTCCTTCTTAAGTATTGTTTCAATTCGAAATTGCCAGTTATTAAAATTGTTGGCTTCTAAAATAGGTACTAGAAAATTATTAGTTCCCGCCATTACGTTTTCGTTTATTAAGTTAGGTTTGCCGAACTTTCTTTTAATAATCACTAATCACTATTTGTTTATATTGCACAGAAATTATCTGGGCCCATAACCTTTAGATATTTTGTGTTTTAATTGTAAAACAACATGTATTTTTTTGTACTAATTTATTCCGACCACTTGCACACGCACACACAAAAACATAGGTTCACGCTACAACATAACCAAATTTCCCCTTTTTCTTTTTTTTCGTGTATAACATAGGGCGCCATCTATACATATCATAACATATGTTTATAATTGTGAACTGTAACATTTAACAATTTAAAGCAGCATATAAAAAGAATTCGTTACACTCAAACGGTAGCACATGGTCAAATAACAAGTTATGTTCCGAAAGACCTAAACACTGCAGAATATGTGTTCGTAAGGGTAGACGACGTAAAGAAACCTTTACAATACCCATATGATGGCCCATATAAAGTGCTCCGCAGAAATGAAAAGTTTTACGAGTTGGACGTGTTAGGGAACGTAAAAGTAATATCAATTGATAGGTTAAAGCCAGCAACAGTTGACCCAGTCAAGTTTAAGGATGAATCGCCCAAAGCCCCGAGCAGTAAAGTCATGGTGAACGAACCAGCCACATCTTATCCGCCAAAAACCATAGTGACGACTAGAACAGGAGAACGGTTAAATTTCCCAAAAGTATGCGGACATGGTTACTGTTCAACCAATTTAAATGTACATAATTGTCATAATGTTGTTATCAGTTATTATGTTATAGGTTATGTATATTATGATTAATCTAATGTAACGTATACACTAGAAGGGGGTACTGTAGGAACCTGTAATGTAGTTAGTAGAGCTGAGTAGAGGGCGTTCAGAAGGGTTATAAAAGCGAAGTTCCGGAAGAACTTCTCCTACCTCCTGCGAACGCGGCTTCCTTAATAGTACCGAAACGTGCGTTAATAAACCTTAAAATTATAGTATTCATTTATTAGTCTGTTATAAAATATACCAAACGAAGAGTAAAATCTGAATGTTTCACCCGTAGCAAGAAACCTCAAAGTAATTTCCCAGATAGCATGATACGTCGTTTTGACGTCAAAAATATCAGCAAAGGTCACAATTTTGACGTTGCAGCGACGTCCTGAAGTAGGTTATAAGACGCAGTCCACTGACGTCATTTTTTAGACGTCATAAATACGTCGCACATATCTAATTATGACCACTTGCATAATTTCGGTAGTACTGTTTTTTGCAAAATATTTTATAATAGAAAAATTCTAAGACCTAAAATTATCTGGGAGATGGTTAGGGGTTTAAAATTGACCAAATATGGAAGAAATTATGTTAATATTTTTATTAGCACGTAATAAAAGCAGATATATAACAGAACTATATAATAATCGATTCAAATAAATTTAACCTAACATAAGGCATGTATCAAAGGGAATGCTACAAACGAATTTTCTTTAAATGGCAATAACAAACACTTTGATTTCACATCATTCAGTGAGTGATATACTGGTTCATTGGCAAGGTTTTTTAACCACACTGATATGTAACCTCCTGGAATTCAAAGGGTATGTATATAAAGGATCATATGTTAAAAATTTTTACATACTAAAGTTACTTCATATTCACTTTTTATGATGTTATCAATCTGTACAGTCATACCATTTTTTAGAATACAATAGGAGTCAGCAACACTCCTTCGGTTCACAGTTAAAACATATTCATGCCAATACAGTTTTGTAAATTGTTTACAGCTTAAGAATGCAGGTGGCAATAAATCCTGAAAATGTTCACCTTCAAATGTTATTACTGCAGCATTACTTATCAAAATTTTATCATCGGTTGCAAATACATTTGTTTCCATTAAACGTTTGCATATTTGTTGTAGGGTTTATCAGGTTTTCTTACACATCTCTTTAATTTTCCTAAAATTTTCAAACGGGAAGGCAGAAAAGTCGTCTAAAACCCCGTATTTTTCACAATCACTGCTTAAATGGCAAAGAATATGTACATTGTACACTAAAAATTGTAAGCCATACAAGGTTTTGCTATGTTCGACAAAAACGTTCAACAAATTTCCTGCAAACCCAGAACCAAATCTTAAAATATGATATTTTGACACTAAAATAGATATTGCAGAGTGAAACAATAGGAAATGTTCATAAACTGCCAGATCCACAACATCTTTCAAGACAAGAGGACCTAAATAAAGTAGGAACAATCTATACTCAGTGGCTTTCCACCTAGCCAACTCACTAAGACTTCTAGGCTTTCTGTTAAATTCAAAAGGAATCATTCTTTTCAAGTTCAACAATTTATCAGAAATAAGGTTAATGCACCGATACTGTAATCTACATTTTAAAGGGCCACTAATCCATAAATTCAGTAATTTTCTAGTTACCCCAAACACACGCAGTGCATATAATCGATCGGGAAATTCGAAACAAGACCAATTTCCAATTTAGTTAATGGTGATATATTCAAGTGGTGATCTTCATCATGTTGCAATTGAAAGGACTGATCAGACCTAGGTGATGATGTTATATTCGGTAAAATAACTTTACCTTCAAAGTATGTTCCTACAATCGTACATTTTTCACATGACGAATAGCCACTATGTGACTTGATGCACTTAATAAACGCCCGTGCTGGTGCATCGCATATAAAACTATGAATGGCTAATCTATACTTTTTACACTTAAATTCAATACCATTAGTTAATAAAGTTTGTACTTCATCCACAAACTTTTCTAGATACAAATTCAATGGAATGGGTTTGAAGTTCCGCAATATAAACCTATTACAAATACATGGCAACTTTTAATATTCTTTATAAGGCCTAATATTGGCCACAACTGCATGTTTGAACTGCGAAAAAGCGGAAGTCCATCTACATTAAAACTAACGCATATTGTATTCTCGCAAAAATCAGGACATCGAGCGAGGAAATTTATCAATGCTGATAGCAATCCCAGATGATGGTATTCGCCATTTTCCAACTTTTGAGTAATTATTTTAGCAGGAGTTTTCATGATCGTTCTCGAGTCTAATGGTAAATCACTATGCCAATACGACAGACCACGAAGCAGCGATGTAGCAGATACTTGGGGAATATTATAATCTACAAACCAGCTGCGTAAAAGTTTGTAACTTTAGGCTGACAACTATTGTCAGGATTTACAGCTACCACATTGCATTCATTACTGCCCTGTTCATTTAAATCTTTGTAATGGTACTTATCAACATTTTGGTTAACACTATTTACATTAGGAACATCTAAAAAATTTAAACTATTCAAATTTGGGGTATTTATAGTAACACCACAATCAATTCTATTCAAAAAATCGTTCTCAAGATTGGAAGATTGTGTCTGAACATCTAAATCAGAATTAGCGCTATGAGCATTTTCATTTGACAAACTGTAATGTTTTATCTCTACATTTTGTATTTGTACAATAGTATCTGCAAATACTCTGGATGCTCTCCTATACATCTGCCTTTTGTAACAATAGCTTTTCTCTTTTAAACATATTTAAAAATACTTACAATTATTAGAAATCTAAACTACTTATTTAGTTAACTCAGTTAATTATTCTGTTTGGATTGAATTTTTTCCGTTATTCTTCTGATCTCTAGCAAACCGTTGGGGTGCATGCTTCAACCATGTCTTGATAGCATTTTCTATTTCCTGTTCGGTGAATTGTCCAGTGCTTTTCACTGCACCTGAAATGAATATCAACATAAGGGAAATACATTAACACACAGATTTTACACTTACGAACTAAAGCTTCTTTTTAGATGTAAGTTTGCAAACGCTCGTTTCTGTCCGCGTTTTCCAAAGAATGAGTATTGTGTTGCAAATTCATTACTTATTAGATGTTTGAGAGCAGTATTGGTTTTACCAATTGCATTTTTCCCTCCTAAACTTTTCAAATAAGCAGACTAAAAAAAAGTAGTACGTATGTTGCAATTATTAATGTAAATTCAAGTTTCATACCAATTGAAATAATTTAGTTTCATTACTTAAATATTGTTCTAATGAATCAATCTCAAGATCAGAATGAAGGGGTAATGTCACAGGAAAGTCTGCAGGCACACTTCGAAATACTGAACTAGAATTATTAAGATGCGGTGCTGATGTAGAAGACTCTAAATGGTGTAAAATTCTATTTTGACGCTCTATAATTTGCTCATTCTGCTCCTCCACACGAATTAATTTTTCCAAAATCGCCTCTTGAATAGCTAAAAATTGTTGCAATTATTGCAAACATAATTCAACATTGTAATTACTCTTACACTTCGATTCGGATATTACGGGTGTAGAAATACTTTTATTCTGCATTAAAACACGGGAAGGCGGTCGTTCACCAATTCTTGGGAATGAACTTTGCAAAGTTAAATTTTGTGAAGCACTTTGTCCAGATGTCGTCGGTGAACAAGTACTGTATTGGTATTTTTCAGAAATGGGATTTGAATGTATCGTAACTCGATAAGGAGTGGAAGTTGTTGGTGTTATTGTTTCCTCTTTGTCTTCAGAAGATAGTTCTGGATCTACAATTATATAGATGATCAAGATTAATAATGTTACAAATTATACTTACTGTCATCATCATTAATATTTATGCGTGGTGGGCGTGGCAGAGTAGATCGTTGTAAATTGTTTTCTTCATCATTATCATCACTATCTTCAATATAACGGCGCGGGGCAATTCTTTTCCGCTTACATGCAACTTCTTCCTCTGAAGTTTGTAAGTCAGATGTATCTTCACACAATTTCAACTTCCTCTTCGCTTTATCCAGATTATCTACATAAATTAAACTATTATAGAAGAAATCTATCCTACAATTAAAAACAGTAAGTAAGTTCTTTATTTGTATATTTAAGGAAGTGTTTTTTAATAAAACTTCCTCTGCGAATATATTGAATATTTTGAACAAGGTTGAGCATCTCACAACAGCTACTCGAATAAGCAAATTAAAAACATCGTTTGTACTGCTCAAATCAGATATAAACATTAGTGTTTACCTAATCCTTACACAGGTCAACAATTGATTAAAACATAAACATACTTCTTTTTTTGAAACAAACAAATGTGTACTGAAAGCATCGGGGCTACTCGTTCAGAGTAGCATCGGTGAACAAAATGCTGCCAGGTCGTTGACAGAAACGGTAATTTAAAGTGCAGGAAAAGATTGTTCAAATATGTAACTGCTTGGGTATTTTAAAAGAAGAACCGATTTGCTAAATCAGCTGCTTGAGTAATTAAAAAACATGCTCCAGTCATTCGTAGATATATACTGTGGTCATATAGTCGAGTCTAGAAGTTAAACATAACAAACAATATTTTACTCACCACATTCAAAAAAACAACGAGATATTGGGAATGGTTTCCAAATAGTATTTGCTTCACCAGGATCCTCACCAAATTCAAGTGCTCTTCGGTAAAGGTTTTGTGACTTGTAAGGGGCCAGAAAACCTCCTGCTTACGTGGTGTAAACCATTTAACATGCACCAAGGCAAGACCTCCTCCACACGAAGCTGCAAACTCTACGCCTGCGAATATGGCCATGTCTGAATAACACAAAATTACTATTATAAAAAACTAAACAATATCTTTTACTATATGTAGATATAAAGATACAGGATAAGGTTATGAATACTACAAAACATACCCATTACTGTAAATAACATGCTTAATACTTACCTATTGCTTGAAAATATAAAAATTTTCACAATCAACAAATGAGTACCCTAGCAAGGATAAAACCGCCTTAAACTAAACCACACTTGCGTTGTACGTTAATGAATAATGGCGCGTTAACGATAACCGTTGAGCGTTGCATGCAAAACACGGCGGCAAAACAAAACCAATTCGTCGCGTGCGCACTAGTGGAATATATGCGCACAAATAAAATTATTTATGATTTTACCCGCGAACAATATTGTACATGAAAATTTCCTTCAATATTACAACGCAAGCACACAATGTCCTATATTGCATGTTTATATTGTATTCCGTGGCGAGAGTGCGTGTATTTCGAATTATTATTTACAAGCGATTTTCAAACTTGCACTTCCATAGTAATTGTGTGATTGTGCCACCTGAAGATTGGTTCATTTATTTTGTGGGTAAAGATATGAACATAGTCGAGCAAAGGTCTATATTGAAAATCGTGACGTATAAATACGTGAATAAGACGTGACAGCTATCGAAAGTCGTAAACAGGTCTCACATTGACGTCATTATATCGTCTTTTCAGAACACGTGAAAGTACCGCACAGATATGACGACACATAGACGTCTTTTTTGGGTGGGCGACGTCAGTGACGAATTATCACTTAATAGTGACGTCGCCTTGCTATCTGGGTTCCAACCTGGTATAAAAAAACTAGGTTATAACATGTTTACTATATGTAGAAACTGTTAAACAAAGGGTTTAATTGAAAGCTATAGTGGTATGTTTATTTAATGTAATTGGAGATAATAAACACTTAAAATACATTCTTCTGACTTAACATTTTTTGGCGCATACAACATACATCATATCAAAACATTGTTGTCACTTATATCTATATAGAATTCTAGCAGAGTTGCCGCACTTCTTAATTTACTTAATTAAACAATTCTAACACCCTCCCTCAATCCTGCAGAATTCTTCCGCTACTCTAAACTTAACATTAAAACTAAACTTCTAAATTTTTCTGAACCAAGCGACTTAGTAAATATGTCAGCTAATTGGTCGTTCGTACATACAAACGTTACATCTATAATTCCCTTATTAATTAAATCAACAACAAAGTGAAATTTAACATCGATGTGCTTACATCTTTTGTTGTTCTCGAAATTTCTAAGCAACTTAATAGTACTTTGATTATCCTCATACAGAATTATAGGCAACCGATAACTAATCATTAAATCATCTAAAAGATTCTTAATATATATCAAATCGCAACTAGCCGTACAGACAGCAACAAATTCTGACTCAGTACTAGATAGTGTTACAATTGATTGCTTTTAGAGCCCCAACTTATTAAGTTATTATGCAGTTTAAAACAAAAACCACTCACAGACTTTCTATCAATTACATTGTTTGCCCAATCAGCATCAGTATATCCAATTAAACTCTCATTTGAAATGCTAAATTTTAATTTTAGATTGATTGTAGACTTTAAATATTTTAAGACCCTTAATAAGTATTTGAAATGTTCATTTGTAGCACATTCCAGAAATTGACCAAAGTAACTTATACAATAACAAATGTCTGGTCTTGTTCCCATCATAATATACATCATACTACCTAACAATTCTCTAAATGGCAAATCAGTTTTTAATCTTTCATTAGTATTGTTCTTTAAATTTAAATTCTTTTCAATTGGTGTTTTAAAGATCTTACAATCATCTACATTAAATCTTTTCAATAAGTTTTTAATAGCTAAGGTCTGATCTATAGAAATAGTTTTTCCAGTAAAATCTCGATTAACATTTATACCTAGAAAATTTTTTACATTATTTAATTCTTTCATTTTGAAATTTTCACACAATTTGAATTTTACATGCTTTAAAAAGTCTTTGTCATTACAAGCGACCAAAATGTCATCAACATATAGTAATAAGTAACATTGTATGTTCTGTTCATGGTAAGTATACAAACAGTAATCTGATTTTGATCGTTTGAAATTTAAACATGTTATAAAATCGTTAAACTTTTCATTCCAAATTTTTGGAGCTTGTTTGAGACCATATATTGCCTTTTTCAGTTTACATACTTTATTTTTATTCTGTTCACTTACCTTCCATCCTTCTGGAATCTCCATATAAACTTTATCCTTTATTAAACCATTTAAAAATGCATTTTTCACATCCAACTGTTCTAAAATAGATCATAATTGACACAAATAGATAGTAGTATTCGGAATGTTGATAATCGTGCAACTGGTGCATGTATTTGAGATATATCCTCAATGTCTTGCTGAAAACCTCTAGCAACCAATCTCGCTTTATATTGTATACATCCGTCATTCTCTTTTTCTCTGTAAACCCATCTGGTTCCAATAATTTTTTCATTTTTGGGTTTGTCGACTAGTTCCCAAGTTTCATTATCTTCCAAAGCATTTAGTTCTTCTACCATCGCTTTATTCCACTGCTCTCTTTTAGAACTTCTTTCTGCTTCTTTAAAGGTTTTGGAGTCTCATAAAGTTCGCTCAATAACGCTAAGCACCCAAAATCAACTTCATAATCTTCCAAACGTGTAGGTAACTTTCGTGATCGTTTTGGTCTGCATTCATTCTTGTTTTGTTCTTCAATTGAGTCCTGATTAGTACCTTCCTTATTATCTTCTGGAACTACATCTTCTGTTGTGTACTCTTCTTTATTGTGGTTTGATTCATATTCAATCTCATTTTGTTCAGTGTCTATTTCATCACATGCGTTTACTTTATTTTCTATAAATTGTTCTTTATCTTTATTTTGAATAGAAAATCTTTCTTCATCAAATACTACGTTTCTGCTATGTATTATTTTATTTTCTTCTTTAGACCACAACCTGTAACCGTTCTCCGTATAACCAATAAATTTGCACTTTACACCTTTAGCATCTAATTTTGTCCGCAATGTATCTGGTATTCGCGTATAGGCAACGCAACCAAAAACTCGCATATTTGTTACGTTAGGTTTTCTATTTAGCCACATCTCATATGGTGTCTTATTTTTCTCAATGGATGACTGTGTCCTGTTTAATATATATGCCGCAGTAAGCACTGCTTCTTCCCAAAAACCTTTTCAATTTCTCCCTGCATTATCATCGCTCTAGCCATATTCAATAAAGTTTGATTTAAGCGTTCTGCAACACCATTTAATTGTGGGGTATATGGAGGAGTATATGAAATATCAATTCCCTTTTCCTCACAAAATTTTTAAATAATGTTGAGGTATACTCACCCCCATTATCACACCTAATTTTTGATACTTTCCTTTCACAGAACAACGCAGTCACTCTTGCAATATAGTTTTAAAGCATTGAAATACTTCATCTTTCGTTGTAATGACATAGACCATTATGAATCTAGAGTAGTCATCAACAAAAGTCACAAAATAACGATTTCCATTATGAGAAACAGGCGTAATTGGGCCACATACGTCTGTGTGAACTAATTGTAATACTCTATTTGACCTCACACTTTTGAATAATACGGAAAGATTTTTGTTTGGCCTTTACACATATTTCACATAGTACATTTCTTTTATTATTTCTAATCTTTAAACCACTGACTAAATTTAAATTATTTATCCTAGCCAATGAGTCATAACTCAAATGACCGTATCTCTTATGCCAAAGATCACTTTCTGATTCTACAGCTAAATTTGCATTGCTGGCTCCATCATTTTACCATTATTAACTTCAAATTTTAATTGATAAAGGTTATTAATTCGTTCACCTTTCGCATATATAACATTATTTCTTTTAATACAGATAGTACCAGCAGCACAAATAATTTCAAATCCTACCTTTTCTATTCTTGATATCGATAACAAATTCACCCTAAGATCGGGAACACAATAAACATCTTCAATTGTAATTGCTATTTCTTTACCATTCACCATACTTATAACCTTCACATTACCACTGCATGTTGCAAGCATCGATTTTCCTTTTTCTGCCAATTGGATCAATTTCGGTTCTTCAAAATATTTTTATTTACTAATAGGTCTTCAGTATTAATGTAGTGATGAGTGGCCCCGGAATCTGCATACCACCATAAACAATTTCTATCATGACCATTATCACTTGTATAAAATGCTACATTTTCAACTTCATTTGCTTCAGATGTACTTGCGTCACAATAATTTGCTCGAACATTATCATTTCTACTGCTACTTCTAGATCTACAGGTTGATGCTCTATGACCAAGTTTATGACACAAATAACATTTTATGCCACAAACATTTTTGTGTGACCAACTTTCCCACAACGATAGCATTTGACACTCACATTTGATTTTAAAGCAACAAATGATGCAGAAGTTGAATTAACTTTAGTTTTACTTGAATTTCCTTTATTATCTTTAAATTCCAATAATCTTTTCTTAACAGATACTAATTTAAGATCATCTTCGTCAGACATCGTTCTAATAGCTGTAACAACGTTTTCGTACTCAACAGGCATCGATAATAATAAAAGCAAGCCATATCTGATTCTGAGAAAACAGCGCCTAAACTTTTCAATTCTCTATTAATTTTATCATATTTACTGAAATGATTTTGTAAATCTTCATTCGGGCTATATCTTAAACTAACTAGCTCTTTCAATAAGAAAAACTTTGAACAGGTACCTTTTTTAGCAAACACTGTTTCCAGTTTTATTAACATTTCAGCAGCATTTCCAATGTCCTTGATGTATTCAAGATGAGAATCCGCTACGCTTTGAATAATTATATTTCTGGCTTTGTTGTCCTTCTTTATCCAGTCAGCATCTGGTTCATCCTTTCTTTCTTCCAACACATTGTGTACATCAACAGCCCTCAATACTGACTCCAGTCTAAATCTCCAATTGTCGAAATTGTCACCATTAAATGGAAGTATACCATATTTATTGTCATTCAACCCGCGATTCATTTCCATTTTTCGTTTCAATTTTTTTTTTATAACCTCACAAAATGTTACTCAACTTTTAAACAAACTTGTACCACTATTCTGGGCCCATAACCAATGTTAAACAAAGGGTTTAATTGAAAGCTATAGTGGTATGTTTATTTAATGTAATTGGAGATAATAAACACTTAAAATACATTCTTCTGACTTAACATTTTTGGCGCATACAACATACATCATATCAAAACATTGTTGTCACTTATATCTATATAGAATTCTAGCAGAGTTGCCGCACTTCTTAATTTACTTAATTAAACAATTCTAACAGAAACCACTTCACTTACTTGGTTCTAGCAGGAATACATTCTCTCATAAAAGTATCTTGCTTCGCAATCTCACTTTCTATTAGTGACAGCAAATATTCAAACTGCTCACTATTTAGCCTAAGAAAATTTGTGTAGGACCCCTGATCTTCCTGTAGCAGTTCAGTATTTAACATACTTAAGACGTCCTTGCCTTGGTTTCGGCGCTGCAACCATTCCCTACACCAGACCTCGACGCTTAATGGATCTTTTCTTCTTCGAAAGTAACACACTTGATATCATTACTACAGAAGCTGCAGCAAGTGCGGAGCACATTATGGCCAGATTATTATTGTTCATAATAGACCACTTACATGTAGAGGTCGTTGTAGTCAATCTTTGTATTAAATCATAACCTCATTTGGATACAATATAAAATGCCGTATAATTGTTGTGTATTTGGCTGCAATTCAACCACCAAAACTATGTCCTATAAATTTCATTCATTTCCCGAAGAACATAAGAGAAAACAATTATGGGTAATAGCTATAAAAACTGGAAAAAAACCTTCCAAACATGCGAAAGTATGCGAAAAACATTTTTGTAAAGAAGACTATACTGTCACTAGTTTAGGTAAGATAAATGGTGTTGTTTTGTTCATTAACGCGAATAATTACTTTAGGTCAATGGAAAATATTAAATAAATGTGCTGTGCCATCATTACATTTACCAAGACGTGCATATGATAAAACACTAGAAGTAATTTCCAGCCGATATAAACGGTATGAATTAAGAGGTATCTGTAAAGCTACATTACCTCAAGTGGAAAACACACCTGTTAAAGAAAATATAATCGATAACATATGCACAGAAGTTGTTCAGGATGATGAAACTGCAGTATGCAAAGTCAGAAACAGAAGTATAGAAATTCAAACCACTATTACTTTAAAAGATCCCAATTAATATCATCAAATTTCTTAAATGAGAGCCAATTAAAACACATGACTGGTTTGTCTAAAAGCTTGTTTAATTTTTTTTGTCATTACTTCGGTAATTCATATACCAAATGTCATTATGCATTATCTAATGATGATGAATTATTGATAATGTTGATGAAGTACAGGCTTAATTTGTATTATACAACTTTAGCCAGCCTTTTTGATATTGATGTGCGTATGGTCAAAACATCATCACTAATTGGTCGAAGCACATTTATAAAAACTTTCAAGAAATAAACATCTGGAAAATGAAAACACGATCTTCAGAACAGTACACAATAGTGTTAGATTGCACCGAGATGCGCATTGAACGCAGCAGTGATCCACTTGTACAACAAGCAACATACTCCAGTTATTATGGAACAAATACCTTCAAAGTTCTTGTTGGGGGTACCGAAAATGGTGAAATTGCTTTTGTTTCAGATATTTATGGAGGTTCTGTAACTGATAGAAAATTTCACAACTTTCAGGCATATTGAACTTGCTGCAGAGAGGTGATTTTGTTCTTGCTGACAGAGGCTTTGATATATCCGACCTGTTGGAAGACAAACAAGTGCATTTAAACATACCCCCATTTAAACGAGGTAGTCAGTTGACTGAGGAAGAAATTCTTGAAACTAGAATCATTGCAAACCGTAGAATAGTCATCGAAAACTTAATTGGGGCTGCAAAAAAAATAAAATACTTGTTGATCGAATTCCTCAACATTTATGGCACATTATGAATGAAATAGTGTATAACTGTTTTATGTTTATTAATCTTAAGCGTTCTATTGTTACAAATAAATAATTATTAAGCTATTCTTAATATATATATATATATATATATATATATATATATATATACAATTTAATTTACTACATCGCTATATATTTCAGAAAATGATTATAGAATACATAATGTAACTTTGAAATTAAACGTTCAATGAAGGTGTTATCTCTTTCTACTTCGATAACTAAAATACTACCATCAAAACTACTATATACAACAAAATCACTTATTTCTAAATTTAATATTGCCATTCCCAAATGAATTTGGCCATAATATTTGTGTTTGGGGTTCAGATAGTACGGGAACAGCCGATTTTCGTCGTACTTAATATAAGGCAAAGTATTTATTATGTCATTGACAGTAGAACTCGCTCCAAGTATTGGACATTTAATTTCAATTATTTTATAAATCATTCCTCCATATATCTTTAACCCATCTGGGCTAAATGCTAACCATGGGAGGGATGGATTGATGAGAAGACCTGTAACATAAACTTTCCCATACTGGTTTTCATACACATTTCTAGCTACACATTCATGTTTTTGCCATACTCAGTGTTACTATTTCCCATAAAAGTACAATTTATATATTTGTCGATTTTTTTTCCAATTCGGACTGTTATTGCTGCAGTATGTAAATAATTCGTAACATCTGCTAGCAGTTATACGATTTCGTCTGTGTCTTTTCCATGTTTCATCGTTCTGATTGACAGTTATCGTAGCTATATCCAGTGCATTTTGAATACATACTGCAATGTTTTTATTGAAATAAAGTAGTTCATGTTGTTCCAAATTAATAAACGGCAGTTGTACATTAATTTCCACGTTAAGTTGTCTTTGCAGCGCAGTTTTAAGACAACTGCTGTCTACTTGAGGTTTTAATTTTGAAATTTGTGAATCTGGTTCTATTTGGTGATTATTTTCAGTACCTACATAACTTAAACATATGTAAGTAAGAAGTAATTATGGAATAGTCATAATTTTTATCTCCAATTCCCTTATTGAGGTGTAAACCCTAATTTATGATAATTTTAAACTATAACTAAAGTTATATTAATCGAGTATAAGCAAATCTTTATGTGCTGGGGTAAAGGTAGACTGCTGAACGTAGTGAACCAACCACATAAAGCACTTATACTATGAATAATATATGCTAAATTTTTCCAAACGTGTAAAATTATAATACAAAAATAAATATTAATTAACAAGGTTATTTCAGAAAACATTACACTTATACAAAACTCGCAATGCCTGATAGACCAATTTATAGATATTATTGTAGCAACCCACCAAATAATAATTGAAGACGTTTGGAAAAAAAGCTATTCTGTAATACATACCTACTACTTTCATATAACAATGATCGTTCTCATATGCATCCATATTTGCCTTTCTACTATTTGTAAAGGGACAACATATATTATTATTGATTAATTGATTTACAAATGTACAGTTTTCATTTATGGCAACATTCTGCTTTTGTTGTCCTGTAATTTCAAATATGGACATGAAGTCCACTCCTATTCCAGTTGGTTTATTCCATAGCATTGCCTCAGAAGTACACGAAACATATTCCTGAAGTTTTCCTAAAATTGACATTAAGGTTTAAGGTGACTGAATTTTGTAAGACTTACCAGTTTCGGAAAAATATTCCAAGGAAAAACAAAATGCACCAATGTGCTTACATGCTGCTGACCAACCTGTACCGGCAGGACATGTACAATTGCACTGTTTAATGCAATATTCATTGCCCACAGTCTTTGTTATTATCACCCTTACATTATATTCCAATGTTTTCTTTTGTTCGGCACAACATTTTCCTGTCGTTCCAAAAACCATGTTTGAATGCATTTAAAAGTTATTAATTTAATACCACTACAAACATGTAGCGGTTTAAATAAAATTTCTGGTGGAAACTCCTCAGCTGTTTCTATTGTTGGTGCCACAGTTGCATTAAATAAGGTTTTATTTAAATTATAACGTGTCCATGTATTCAGACTAAACAAAATTGTAGAACAACATTATTTGAATTTAGTACTTTGAGGTTAACAAATAGAAATTACAAATAAATATCAACTTTTGATTACTTACCGTTTTTCTAATACATTTTTGGGGCCCGTCGTCTTCGCTCCTAATCCTCTCAATTTATATTTTAACTCAGAGACGTTCATATTTGTCGAAAATAATTTCATGAACGTGTTATTTTGACTGTCATATACCAAAGTGCGACGAAATCCAACTCGCGGATGAAAATGTAACTAAACTAATGTAAATGGTCTATTGTTAAAAAACAACAAACAAATAACAATGATTAAACAACAACAACAATAAAACTTAACGATAATAACAAATAACGACGAAATAAAACTGTAGAGCGAAGCAGCGATAAAATTGAATTTCCCCAGACAGCAACTCTTTGCGCCGGCGTTAACTGAAATTTACTACAAAATTTACAAGGTGTAGCAGACAGATGAATTTTTGCAATGTAAATTTGAATCAAAAATTACAACATATTTTACACTGTAAATTTATATGTAAATTTTGTATCAAATTTATAAAAGTGTCAGACGGCCTTAACAGCTTAAATTAACGTTTTACGTTACAGAAAAATACCATTCACAATGTACAAAAACGCAAACGTTAATTGGATAATTCAATGGGTTGACATCTAGTGTAATTCTCCAGAACATTATCTAGAATAGGGTTCTATTTTTCAATCAAATACATTTTTAGTTACTTTTAGTTTTTTCTACTGCATTCTTGATTTTGCTGCTCCTCACACTGGCAGCTTACCCTAACCTTATTTGTCTTTGAGCGTAATATCCAAAAATTGTTGTTTGTTTTCACATAATTTGTTAATTATTATTAATAATGGAGGAAGAGTTTATTCACCGTGTAATGCAGCACCCGTTTTTATATGACAAATCCGAAAATGATTTTAAAAACACCCAAAAAAAAGGAGCTGTATTGGGAGAAGATTGGGATGGAATGTAATATTCGTAATTAAAATTAACACTAGAGGCGCTGCGTTCGATCTACAATGTCCGTTCGATTGGGGTCGTGAACGTACTAGTTTGCAAGTTCAACTGTATTGTTTTACGAGGTTTAATATTGTTAACGATGCTTTGTATGAAACAAATTTTCGATTTTGGACAATGCAACGCTAATTCCAGGAACTTTTGTGAGGGAGAAAAAGTTTTAAACGCAAAACAGGTTATAATGTGTGGAACTGTAGACCAAAATCAAAATTCAAACTCATACCACATATATGGACTGGTTTTACAATCATCTGCTTTGTCATCACCCCCACATACAATAACGGGACAGCTAAAGAAAACGACTCTTAACATAATAAAATTTGAATGTAGTTGCAAAGCTGGAAAATCAGAATGCTGTAAACATATTATGGCAGTATTATTATTTTGCAATAGGTAAGTAATTAATGTATTTTCTGTGATTAATTTTTTATTTGTTAATAATGAATTCACATCAATACCATTTTAATTTGAGCCAATTCAATGATATTAATTAGTTTTTGTCTACGCTGAAGTTACATTTCTAAATATTTACAGAAACAGTATCGATTCCTTCGACAACATTTCATCAACTGATAAGGCATGTCTGTGGAAGTCACTGAAAGGAGAAGCGCTTTCAGCATATGAAGTTGAACCCTTAGAAAATTTCATTGTTATAAAGTGCGAGAGGTGCAAGGTGAGAAAGACACCCCATCCACTTTCAATGAAGAAACTTATCGCAACGATTTATTAAAAGCGTTGCCAAAATCTGCATTAGCTTTGCACAGTAAAGGTAGAAAAGAAGCAATGGATTTAGGATCAGATACTTCATTGTTACCAGAAGATATGCGAATTTATTTTAAAGCAATTTGTCATCAAAGTGCTTCTAGTGGCATCTTAGATAAACTATCTAATTTAAATGTTGGGGATATCATTGAGTGCTGTCGAAAGTTCTACATTGATAAAGTAGTTATATATAACAATTACTCTCTTTGTGAGAAAACTTTTTAAATAAAACTGAGTGGTCTCATCAAAGACAATTTAGAATAACCGCAAGTAGGTGTTACGAAATTTATACTTACAGCAAAAATGATTGGTGTATGAAAAGTGACAAATATTTTTTTCCAAGGCATTTTTCAAATAAATATACAAATCATGGGAAAAATACGAGCCCATTGCACGAAATTTATATGCAAAATATTTTGGATATAGTGTTATCGAATGTGGTCTTATTGTATCGGAGCAAAATCCTTGGTTAGGAGCTTCTCCAGATGGAGTGGTGTTCAATAATAATTCCCAAATAGAAAAAATGATTGAAATTAAATGCCCATTTCAAGGTTTAAGTTGCTCAATAAGTGAATTATTACCAAAATGTGAATTTTTAGTTTTAGGTGAGAATGGGCAATATCATTTAAGGAAGAAACATAAATATTATGCCCAAATCACTTTAAATATGATTTTATTGAATATTAACCAATGTGACTTTGTAGTTTTTAGCTGTAAGGATAATTCTTTTTTTATAGACACTATAGAACTAGATTTAGATTTTAGTTGGAATTTATTATGTAAACTAAAAGAAAATTATTTTAATAATATGTTACATTATGTATGTAATAAATAAATGGTATCAAAATTCTAATTTAAAATTTGTCTTCTCCCAAAATTGGGGTACAAAGATTTGTTATTGCACAAACTACAATAAATGCTTCATTTACAACGTTAATTAAATTGAATGGATAGGTTCCACTAAACATTTTAAAAATCTTAATCCTTTGATTGGATCGTTCAATATGAACCCTAGCACTAGCAATTTTACGAGCATGAATTGCCTCTTCTTTAGAAAATTGTTTCTTATTTCTTAAAAATGGTGGCCTTATCAGTGTAACACCCTTGTCACTACACAAATTATCAATTAAAGCCTTTATCCACCATAACTGCTTCTCCAGAATTAATCTTTTCTAATACATTACTTTGATGAAAAATTGCCTTATCGGAGCTCTACCTCCATAACACTCACTCACAAAACTTATCAGTCCAGCAGGTGTTACTCCTGTCATAAACTTAATCGTTAAGCTGGATTTGTAATGCGAATATAGTTTAAGTTTGCACAGGGTACATTTTGGACTTTGAACTTTACTTCGGTACAATCTAAAACTACCACCACATTTTCAAAGTCCTTAAAACATTTTGGTAAGTTTCTTTTTATTTCGTTTGCTTCTGGCCAGTAAATCGCTACCTTCAGTGCTACTGCCATAGATGTAAGTGTCTCTACATATATTCTTTTGCATGATGCTGACGTTATACCATTAAAGAAGATACATAAAACTAAGAACGAAAAGTTTTGTTTCAGCTTCATTAGAGTTAAAACCACCCTTTCTTTTACAGTTAATTTATGTTTACGTTCGTCTTTAATTACTTGGCTGACTCCTTTTATTATGCAGTCTAATAGTGCAAAATTTGGAATACCTGTTAAGGTATTTAAGGTTTTATCACGAATAGTGCTAACAAAAGGTACAGTATAATCCCCACTACAAACTTGCACTTCACAGTCTCTAAATGAAGGTGATGGAATTCCGAGTTGTGGTAATGGAGTGAATATTGAACCATCTTGCTCACGTGAAGATGAAGCAAGCTGAAGCAAACTGATTGCGACATCGAATTCTGAATCGCTCCTGACTTCTTCAGAATGTTCCATTCTTACACGTTGCCTTCTCATCTCTAAGCGAAGACTTCGTACATTGGAAGTAACCTTTGGTTTAACCAATACACCTCTTGCAGGTGTTTTTGGTAAATTAACTGAAGGAAATACATTCTTTTTTAACCTTCGCCTTTTCACATCAATTTCTAGAAAAACCAACTTTAAACTCTTAATTATTTGCAATTTAAAAACCTACCTGGAAAAAAAAAATCTTGTGGTGTAAAATGTTTACTGCAAACCTTCATCCATTTAGTGATTGGTTTGCCCATTTTAATTGATTTTTCCAGTGACGCTGATAAATCAATGGTATCAAATGATCCTAAACTATTTCTAATTTTAATAAAATTAACTCCTTTTGAGGAAAGTTGTGCAAACTAATTTTTGAGTCTTTTCTAGGGGTACTGTTACAGCCAAATACCGAACAAAACTGCTTGCTTTTATTCATTTTGTTGTTAAATAATTAGTTTTTCACTACGTGCTATTAAACTACGTTCTTCGACTCAAACGATCTACCCCAATGAAGTGTTTTTAGTTTTTACCACCAGGGGTCGCATTCTTAGTTCAAATTGCCAATTAGTGGTTAGTATAAAAACAAATAGTTATATTTATTAGATATTTGTAAGTATAGATTAAATGTGATGTTTATTATAGGTGAAGCTGCTCAAAAATTGTTTAAATCTCTAAGAGAGAAATACGTGCGTATAAAACGGGAAAATGAAAAGTTTGAGCGTAGGCAGGTGGAAGCATAAGAACTAAATGGGCATTATTTTATTTGTTAAAATTTTTAGATGATGTTATTAAACCACGAAAGTATGTTGTAATTTTGATTATAAACAATATCAACTTACACATTATTTTTCAGTACGATTAGTAATATACTTAAACCTTCTATACGACAAGGAGTACAAGCAGAAGATACATCGTCTACCCAAAGTGTATATGACGAGGAAGTGTATTTATCTGATGTCGAAATTATTCCAGAACAATCACCTTCGTTTAGAAACGAAACAATAGAATACATGGTGGATGATTATGAAAAACGTATATCGAGAGAAAGTACACCAGTTACTCGTAGAAAGAGGTACAAGATCCAATTGAATTAGCTATCATTAATTACACAATTATTTTAGCAAAGAAGCACAAACATTGATGACAAAATTGGTATTGCATTAGATGTAATCTCTAAATCATTGGCAGAAGATGTAACTTCCTCTCAACCGAATGCAAATGTCAAATCTTTTTGTACACATTTAGAGCAGGAAATGTTACAGATGCCTTCGGAAGTTCTGGAAGACTTCAAAGATGATGTTACAACACTACTCCTGCAAGTACGCAAAAAAATGCGAAGAAATAAAAACCAAAAAATGTAAATTAAGAAAAATATTTTACATACAAATACATGATTAACCCATTTGATCCCACGACTTTTTTTCTATAAATTTCCAATTATTTTTATAGGGTCTGCTTAAATGATCAATTTGAAGCATTTTGAGATCAGACAGTATGTAAAAAAAAATATAAATAAGTGAGATATATATCGTCACCGACTCCGCAAAACCTCGTATCTAACAAAAAAATCATTTTGAAGTATTATACCGTATTTGATTCGTATTTTAAAAGCGCGTGCGCTGGCAAAAACACGTATTGAGAATAAAAATTGTATAATAGAAAAATACGTTAAAAACAAATCTAAGTATCTACACAGTTAAAAATGTCATTGCAATACCACGTATCGGCAGTGCGCTGGAGTTGTTTACGCTATTAACACGTGTTATCACTTAATATTACCGGTAAGTAGTAGAAATATTCTAGATGTAGTAATTGTTGTCTGTTCTAATGCATGCGAAAGTCGTACTTTAATTATGTTATCAAAAGTATTGGCATTAGGCATTTACGTTAATTGGAGCGCTCCATACCGCTAAATACCGTAAGCGTTCGAAATTACTTGATACATGTACTAATTGGTTTTCGATAATTGTATCTGATGTACCTGATACATCTACCAGATACAAGGTTATGGATCTGCTCAAAGAATAAATCCATGCGGTGGATACAATCTTAACCTCAATTAAATCACTGGAAAAAATGAACGTGCATTTAAAGAACAAAAGGGCTCTGGTTGTGCTAGCTGCAATAGAGTTATTAAGTGATGACGAGGATGTTATTTTCATTAATAGTGCCGTAAACAAAAACAAAACGGCATAAACGTAATTGAATTCAAAATTATGTGGAAGAAGTTGTGCCGCGTTATAACTTGGATGGTAAGTAACTCATATATTATAAAATTTGAATTAAAAGATATTCCTATACAGATTTCAAAAGTCACTTTAGAATGAGTAGATCTACTTTTGAATATTTGCTGAATATAGTAGGACCTCAATTAATAGAACAAAATTTAAATGGAGTTGGTCGACACACAAATACTTCTGAAAAGCAATTATTGGTAGCTTTAACTATGTTGGCGAATCAAGAAGTTTATAGGTAATCAGTAAAGTTTTTATACAAGATTAATTTTTGATCATTCTTTTATATACAGATTGTTATCAGAGAAATATAACATTTCTAAATCAACTGCTTGGACATATGTAGTGAAAGTATGTAGTATCCTCACCAAATTAGCTCCCAAATATATTTGTTGGCCCACAAATAATGAACAACAAATAATTGCGGAAACTTTTCAGAGGAGGCAATCTTTTCCAGGAGTAATAGGTGCTATTGATGGTAGTCATATACCTATTACACCTCCTAAGAAAGAGCAAGCAGCTTATTGTAATAGACACAGCTATCATAGTATACTATTACAAGCTGTTTGCACTGCTAACTATAAATTTATAGATGTGTTTATAGGTAAGGTGATTGCTGTGTATTAATTAGATTTATAGTTTTATTTCTGTTTTAGGTTATCCAGGCAGTGTACATGATGCTCGTGTTTATCGTAATTCTCCTTTAAGGCAGTCTATAGAAACAGCACCCCATAAGATGTTCTGTAGTGATAATTACCACTTATTGGGTGATTCTGCTTATAAGTGTACTACTTATATGTTAACACCTTATAGAGATAATGGACATTTAAATAGGAAACAAAAAATATATAATTACAAACATTCAGCAACACGTGTTGCTATAGAACAGTGCTTTGGTCTCTTAAAAGTAAGATTTCGGATTTTAAAGCACATTAATGTTTATAATACTGAATTTATTCCAAAAATTGTTATAGCGTGTTGTGTATTACACAATATTTGTATTTTACAAAGTGACAATATTGATCCCACATAGCCATGAATGTCAAATTAATATTCATTTCATCTCCGGAAAATGCTAAATATATCGTGAATGTTTTTGTATATGCATGAAATATCTTATAATGTATATTGATTTCTGATACTGACGCGAATATTTTTAGATATACTCTATGACACATAAAATTCATATTAGTTTAAGTAAATATCCATAGGACATTCATAAGACACACTGTATTGCTTATTAACAATGTGCTATGTATGATAGTGATAATAATTATAGGGTTTTCTATATTGTTTAGAATTAGAATAATTGTTTTCTTTGTTTCTATTATTACAGCTAATTGGTTTGATTTAACTTGAATAAAGGTAAAAAGGTATTATTATGCCAGTTTTTAATTTTCAAGTAAATCAACTTGAAAAAATCATCGATAATTTGTTAAATAAACTTTTTATTTGATGTTTTAAATTAAACGAAGTCTATTAATTTTTATGCCCAACTTTGCAACTGCCACGAAAATTCAAAATAAGATCATGGGCATTGAACATTTTATGCGCTTGCGTGCATGTCAAAAACTTCTAATTCTAGCTGCGTTGCCAGATAGTGAGGTTTTTCACAAATTCTATTACTCGTCTTCACATATGAATTGATTTTTATGCATTAATATGCATTTTTGTTTTCAAAAGATTAATTTAATTTTGGAACAAACGAATTTTTTTATTTTTAAGAAAAATTGAAACAAGTCTGCAAATATTTGCAATTTTTAACAGCTTTTGTAATGTCTAATGTGACATGTAACTTCGAAAATCTAGCAACGCTGTAATCAATTATTTCATTTAATGCATGTTATGGGGGTTAAGTTATGGTGTCCGAGTGCATTTGATGTTATCATTAAAATATTACATCAGCTTTCATAAAATTCTAGTAAGTATTAAATAAGTTTAACTAGGGTTTACAGAGTGAAATCGTTGCGATTAGTACAGAGTAATTCTGATTTATATGACTTAACGCCGGGCCACAAAAATAGTTTTTGCTGATTAAGGAAATGAAATGAAAATTATTCAGTAAACCATTAGGGGCGGTATTTCAGTCGCTGGTTAACTTAAATTCTCGGTTTACTGTCATGGTGATAATTGTTTTCACAATTGTCTCCTTGGAAATTAACCAAAAATTTAAGTTAACCATTAGGGACTGAAATACCGGGCCTTATTATTATTAGTATGTGATTGCAATAGTATTATCTAAATTACGTAAACGACCAGTCATTTACGAAATGTTTTGAATTCCCATACCTATTGCTATTTACAGTTACTTATGACAGTGCAACTGTTAGGACATCAGGTGAAATCCAAAGAGATTTAAAAAATTAACGACTGTAGGAATCTGCCTGGTGGCCTGTTTGTAAATCCAGCACTATTTCAACGTTTTACAACAAAGTTGGTACAATAAAATTTTTAGATACGTCAAAAACACAAATCGGTCAAAAATGCTAAAATCCAGTAACCGTTTAACAAGGAAACAGTTTAGAAAAGTAGCTAATGAAGCCTCTAAATCGATGTTATTTATGAATTCATCCCTATCTAATATAAATACAAATAATCAAACCACTTATGATGATACTTTTGGAAAGAGAACTGTTCGCAAAGAAGCTATTTTAGAGTATGATGATAGCGAAAGTAGTTCCAGAAATCAGAATAATTTATCTGCATTACCTGTAATTAATTGTGTTGTACCAAATTTGCCATGCGATGTACATCAGGATATTGAAAAAGATTTTGGGGCAACCGAAAGTTTTAATGTTTGTATTGAAGATCTTCCACCTTGTGATGTAGGCAATAATTTTAATTTAAACTTAGCTAATTGGGCAATAAGTGAAAACATTGCTCTTTGTTCCTTAGGTAAATTATTGAATCTTTTAAAAATACATCTGCAGAATCTTTACAAAAGCTGCCTAAGGATCCTCGGACATTGCTCACTACACCGAGAGTAATTAATGTCAAAAACTTGGAAGTGGTGTGTATTATTATTTTGGGATTTATAATTGCATTTCAAACTTATTAAATAGATGTAATACTGATCAAACTGATAGTATTTGTCTGGCCATAAACGTCGATGGTTTGCCATTAACTAAAAGTACTGATATTTGCTTCTGGCCTATTTTAGGAATAATAAAATCTATAGCAGATCTGCAAAATACAGTTTTTGTGATAGCAATATATCAAGGAAAAGAGAAACCACCACCCAATAGTTTTCTTTCAGAATTTGTTAAGGAAGCTTCTAACTTAACATTACATGGGATAACTGTGAATAATCGCACATTCAATTTTAAAATTCAAATGTTAATTTGTGATATGCCCGCAAAAGCACATTGCTTGTCAGTCAAGAATCACAATGGGTACAGTTCATGTACCAAATGTTGCGTAGAAGGTGATTATGTTAAAAATATGGTATGTTTTGATGAAATTAATTGTTTGAAAAGAACAGATGAAAGTTTTCGAAATAAAACACAACCTGAACATCATGTTGGCATTTCAGTTTTAGAGAACTTGCCTAACTTTAACCTAATAAGTGCCGTACCTCTAGATTACATGCACATGATACTGTTAGGAGTAGTAAAAGACTATTATGCCACAAAATATATGGGTATATTTTGGAAAACCTCCGTTTAAGTTAAGAGCACAAGCGGTAATACTGCTCAATCAAAAACTGCAGCAACTGAAATCATATATACCTATTGAATTTTCAAGACGAAAAACTAGAAATATTAATGAGTGTAAACGATATAAAGCAACAGAATTTCGATTACTTCTACTGTACACAGGGCCAATAATTTTCAAAGACATTTTGCCATTAAAAATGTATCATAATTTTCTATTTTTAATGGTAGCTACACTAATCATGATCAGTAAGGATTTCTGCAGTAAAGAAAATTATCTTAATTATTCTTTAGTATTAATAGAACATTTTATATTGAATTGCAAACGAATTTATGGTTTGGGATTTATTTCTCTAAATGTGCATTCATTGATTCACTTACCCGACTGTGTACGTGAATATGGCAGTTTGGACAACTTTAGTAGCTTCCCATTCGAAAATTATATGACCAGTTTAAAACGAAAAATTCGCAAACAATCTCTTCATTTGCAACAAGTCGTCAAAAGGTTGGAGGAAGAACGTAATATATTGAAATTTCATAAAATTTCAAGTACAACATGTAACGTTCTACTTCAAGAACATCGAAATGGACCCATTCTAGAAGGTTTTTCACACCCACAGTTTCGAAAATTATCAACAAACACTTTTACAATTGCCACCACAAAATTTGCCGATAGTTTTGTTCAAACTTGGAATGGTACTATTATTAAAGTAGAAAATTTTGCTACACAAGTGTCATCAAAAACAGTATTTATGATAGGATTACAGTATAAAGAGGAAAACGATTTCTTTTCAAAACCGTGTTCGTCCACCTTATTTGGTGTAACATACATCAGTAAAGTTAATGATGATTTAAGATATTGGGACGTAAATAGTATTAGGCGAAAACTGATTGTGTTTCCCTTTAAAGAATCTTTAGTATGTTTTCCGTTGTTACACCAATGAAAATTTATTTATTATGTTACACCAATGAAAATTTATCTTCACCATAGACAATGTGGTACGTTGTATTATTTACTGAAGAGCACACAGTAACTGTTGTTCCCAACAATTGGTATAATCAAGAGAAGGGTGAATGTTTTTGGCCATCTAAGGATGTAAAACAAGAAAAAGTTGAAAAATTTATTAAGCAAAAGCTGGTACCAAGTGACGGTTGGCATGGATATTCTGCTAAGATTTTAGGAAAGTACTGTAAGTAAATAATAATTGTGTATGATTTTATTATTTTTACTATCATATTTCTAGATGATTATAATGAGGCTAAGAGAAAGCTTAATAAAGCTCAAGAAACGGACAAATTAACTTCAACTGATGAGAAAAATTTTGAAAAAGTAAAACGTAAACCTAAACGCAATCCCAAATACGTAAGCAGTAGTTCTGATTCTGATGTACCTAATTCAGATTCAGATGAATCAATTATTTATCCTCCCAAAAAACCATCTGCAGATGCTACCGAACAACCAGGTATAAACTTTATTGTTATTTATTGGTTTAATATATTTAATTATGTGATTAGGAACCAGAACTCAACAAACATCGAAGAACAAGGAGGGAACATCACTGTATCGAACGGCTTCCAGATCACTTACCCCCGACACTTTCAGTTCTCCTCGTGCAAGCAGGTTTGTAAAATCCACTGTAATTTCTATATTTTATATGATTTTTTCCGTTTTATTATCCAGTGTTCCGTCATCATCACATAGCCAACAAAGAGAAATTGGAAAAGGGATTGAACATAGGTAAGACTTTTAAAGGCCATTACGTTTTTATATATGAATTTCAGATATTCGAGATTATTTAATTGTAGTGAAAAGGCAACAACACCGCACGCAGAACAATTGGGTATAAAATGTATTATTTACTTTAACACATTATATTTATGTTAAACAGGAAGTAAATCCAACAAAACCCAAAAAAAGGGAGGAACTTCAATCTATAGAACTGCTTCAAGATCACTTTCGCCTGACATTTTCAGAAGTTCTCATGGGAGGTTTGTACATCACAATATAATTTATTTACTGTATGGTTTTACTTTTGTTTTTTCTATTATTCAGTGTTCCATCATCATCACGTCATCAAAACCAGAAATTGAAGATGCAATTGAACATAGGTAACACATTTTAAAAGTCATTTTGTTTTTACAACTGTATTTCAGATTTTCAGAATTATTGGACTCTAGTGAAAATGCAACATCGTCCCATTCATCTAAAATTTTAGGTATTTTACAGAAAATGGACGCTGATCACAAAGGTGAATATATACCTAATGTACATATAAATAACAGAGATCTTTTTTTTAGAATTTAGATATCAAGTAACAAGAAAACTAGATTTGTTGAATATGAAACTAAATGATATGATCGAAAATGAACTAAGATCTAAAATGTTGAGACGAACATATCTGAAAATAATGCCGAGTTGTTAGAAATCTTGGGTTTATTTCCATTAAATGATGACCAATTAATTGTAGTTGAAAATTTTTAAATTTAAAGGTCGAAAGTTGTAAATTACTGGTATATTAGTTAAAGCATGTATATTAATATATTTCTTATTTATAATGTTATTTTAGGCATGCGAATTGAGTCGCACAGGTGGTAGTTCTTGTGGTGAAATGGTGAGGAAGTTAATGTTTAAGTTATTTACAAATGAACTTGGACAAGGCTACAGTTGGGATGGTGCGAAGAGAAAAAACAAGTTCAAACATTTAAATTTGCATCAGTTATTTTAGGTGAGTTTTTTCGCTCATTATGGTTTCTTTTAACTTCTGTAAATGTAAATTTAACATCTATAAATCACTGTTGTTTCTATCGCCAAATAATTTTCCATTCTTATTGTAGATGCAGTACGTTTAAATGCAAAGACATCTCAAGCTACCGAGGCTGAAATAATAGCATGCATTAAAAATGGCTAGTGAGGTGCAAGGAGAGAGTGCTTTTAGAAACTAAAAGACAAGGTATCGGTAATTTGAGAATTAATATCATACTTACCTTTTATTTTTTACAGGACTGATGAATCAGAGAAAAATAACATTTAAATAATAACTAAATAATGTATTATATTTTTTGTTGGTTGTAACATTACAAAATAAAAAAATGAACAAAGAATATCTAGAATATATTATTAACGTACATACAATGTGAATTATGAATATACATATAATATACCTGTATATACAAGAACATACATAAAATATACAAAATGTACATTATATGAATATTACGATGTGTGACAAACTAATATTTTATGAATGTGCATTAAATATTGTTCGTATTATAAATACATATTTTATGTATATCCGAAGTTCTCATACGAACATACACTGTATATGTGATGTATATTCCTTTGTTATGTGGGATGTGGAGTATGAAAATGACGATAAACAATGTGATATTTCCGATTGCCAAGACTCTAAATCAGGTGTTGTAAAACGCAATAATATTGCGAATATTTTGTATTAAAAAATAAAAAATTAGTGAAACTGCCATATTTTTATTTTTCTTTCAGAACAGAAATTAATTTTTCATTAATTCCATTTTTTCCTTGTGTCGTTGGTTAGCTTCTAATCTGTATTCTTTAAACCAGTTTGGTTCTTCTTCGCCGCTCTTAAATCGCTTTTTTTTATTAACAGGAATTGGAGTATCAACTACGTCATTGTTGGAACCCTAAAGATAAATAACTGATATAAACCATTTTCATTATCTTATAAAATGTTACCTCATCGCTAGGAAGTGTTGGAGAAGACAAAGATTGACAAGCTGTATAACCATTGATATTACTGACTAATGATTGTGGATTTATATCATGAGAGTGACCAAAAATGTTGTCAAAATTTGAAAAATAAGGCCAAGAAATAGCCCCAGCGCCTGTAGAAGAATTATTGTCTTTAATTCTTTTATACGTTTTCTTTAAATTCCTAAATTTAATGTCGCATTGTTCTCCTGTTACATGATACCCATTATCATTCATCTGCTTTGCTATGGCTGCCCAAATGGCTTTATTCGTCTTCTTACTATAGATTTAAATTCAGGTATATGGTCCTCATAGAATGCCAGCAGCAACAATATTCGTTCGTGAGTCCATTTATTTTCACCTACAAATTTTATAGCGTAATTAAAATTGGAATTACCTACTTATTACTACAAATAAAACATACGTAACTGTGAATCTTCATTTTCGCATAAACTGCCTTCTTCTTCTTCTTCTTCTTCCTGACTGACTTGTAAAGGAATTTGTAATAAATTTCTGTTTTCTATTGTATCGCTAACATATGTTGTACAGTTATCTAGGATGAATATAGATACATTTAGAAGGTTTTATTTAAGAAATGCATTTTCAATACTTACTACCTACGTTATATACCATTATATTTCCGTCATCATCAAACAACACTTCGTTGTTTTCATTAGTGATTGGTCGTAACCAAGAATTACGACTGCAACTTGCATTTGCATTCATTTTATGAATCGCAAGTTCGCAAGACAAAAATTAGGTTAGAAATTTAAATGATGACAAATGACAGTGGTAGTGGATCCTGTATGTATCGTTCGTTAAATTTTTGAATAAATACATCTATAAATAGTAACCGTCTGGTTAACCGTGGCAATTAGAACAGATTTACCGCTCCAATTAACGTAAATGCCAATTATTGTAATGTAAAAGTTTATAACGTAATAAAAGTGTGTGCATGCAGATACGTGTTTTTGCCAAGTGTTTTTACAGTATTTATTTACAGATACGTGGTTTTATGCGCATAAATGGAGCGATACAACAAGGAACGATACGAATTAACGAGACCTCTTACTCAAGCAGATAGAAAAAATTATCAGGGATGAAATTTTTGTCGATGAAAATCTTGACCCCATAATTAATCAAGCAAAAGAAGTGGAGAAAAAATTATCGGAAATGCAAAATATAACAGAAAACATTCAAAGCACTAATGAAAGTGAAAACGATATAGACGAAGCAATTGAAGAACAAATTCAAGAAGCAATTGAAGGTATCGAGGCAGGAATTGAAATAGGAAATGAAGATGCAATGGAAGAAGAAATTGAAAAAGGATCTGAAGAATGTAGTCTGGATGATAAAACTAAGGAAGCTAACACTAAAAAAAGAGAACGAGCGTTTCAAGAATAAATTGCTAAGAGAACACGGAGGAAAATATCAAGGATATAAGAAAATGGATAATAAATTTTTAAAACATGAAATTAAGAGTGAGAGAAAAATTGGTCCGATTTGTGAGTCAGTTCTTTGTAAGAAAGTAAAAAATAGATATTGTGAAAAATTTACCAACGGTAGTATTAGAAAAAACTATTTAAAAATTTCTGGGCAATGTCTTGGGCAATGAAAAAAGTTTATGTATCGACTCTGGTGACAACAACCCAAACTAGAAGACAAACTAAGGAGAATTCGAAGAGAAATTTGTCTTTTAAATATCATTTAAAACAACAGGAAGTGCCATACCAAGTATGCAAAAAAACCTTTTTGAATACGCTTGGAGTAAATGAATGGATGGTTCGAAACTGGTGTACCAAAGGATATTCTGGTATGCATACAGATGACAGAGAAAACATTTTCCAACTAAACAACGAACTAGCGAACAAAGAGATAAATCTCTTCAACATTTAACACTTTTTTTGGTAAGCTACCCAAACTTGAATCTCATTATTGCCGTGCTTCAACGTCAAGGATGTATTTAGAACCGTTGTTCCATAATAAAATGGACGTTTATAGACTATATGAGGAGAATTGCAAAGAAAATAACATAAAACTAATTGCAATAACTCGCTTTAAAGAGGAAATGAATAAACGCAAAATTTCAATACACAGCCCTAAGAAAGATCAATGTGATCTATGTATTGGTTATAATGCCGGAAATATAAATTTAGACATTTATGAAAGTCACATTAAAAGGAAGACTGAAGCTAGAGAAGAAAAAGCTAGAGACAAGCAATTTTCCAAAGACAATCCAGAACATAGTGCAATATTTACAATGGATGTACAGGCCGTTAAGTTGGCGCCAGTTCTACTTGCATCCGCAATTTACTACAAGACAAAATTGGCGGTCCATAATTTTACAATTTTAACCTAGTAACAAAAGATTGTTATTGCTACCTGTGGAACGAAGTCGAAGGAGGTCTAGAAGCAAACGTATTTTGTACAATCATCACAAGATTTCTAGAAGATTATCTAGATAACAACAAGAACACCAAAAATATAATTTTATACAGTGATGGTTGCGGTTATCAAAACCGTAACAACGTGCTAGGGAACGCATTGTTACATCTAGCAACATTAAGAAACATTACCATAGAACAAAAGTACCTTGAAAAAGGACATACTCAGATGGAAGCTGATAGTGCACATAGCTTAATAGAGAGAAAGCTAAAAAACCGCACTATTCAACTTCCATCTGATTATGTACAGTATTGTGAATTGGCAAGACCAAAGCAACCGTTTATTGTAAAATATTTATCACATGATTTTTTTAACTTTTCTGATATTTTGTATTATAAAACCATAAGACCAGGATCCAGAATAAAAGATCCTACAATTGCAGACATTCGTTGCCTAAAATATCAAAATTTACAAATAAGTTATAAGCTTAATTATTGCGATGAATATAACACGCTTCCAAGAAAATCAATTGTAACTACAGAAATTAACTATGAAGCAATATGCCCTCGCCTTTACAAGGGCCCTTTGAAAATTAAAATTGAAAAGTTTAATCATCTTCAAGCACTTAAAGCAGTCCTACACAAGGATGTGCATGCTTTTTATGATAATCTTCCACATTAATTATTTAGACGTAATTTTTAAGTTCTAGTTTTATGTAGTAAGTAGTATTTTATGTTTTGTATCCTTTTTATAATATAAAAAAAATCAGAAACTGAATTTTATTGCATTTATTTGTTTACCAGACAACTATTTTAAAAAATTGAAAACCTCGTAAGTAACTAATTTATTCTTATTTTATGTTACAAAAGCACGTATCTAACTTAATTTATTTATTGTTAAAAGTAACGTTAAAACAGTTGCTTAAATAATCTTAATTTGTTTCGAAACATTGAAATTACATAATATGAAATCATTTGGATTTTTCTCTCATAAATATACACTTTTTTGTGCCTCCTGAACAATTTATGTAATGACCGATACGAGGTTTTGCGAAGTCGGTGACGATATATGTACTCAAATGAGTACAATGGGAAAATATAACTGAAATCAGGAGAATATTATAAAAATGTAAATAAAACATAATGAACGAACATAATTTATTAAAAATAATAATAATAATTCCTGTATACAGTGGAACAATCTCTGGAACATTATGAATGGTATGCTTGGAAACAGTCTCTTTTTTCTAAACATAAAGTAACACAACACTTAGTACAGCCCCAGCGAGCTCTCATATGGCAGACAGTGCATCGAAGTTGTTTTTCCAGTTTTGTAGGAAAATGATCCTTTTCGCTGTTTCTGATACTTACAGGTACTACTACAACTGATGGTCTTTTAATATTTTTAGCATTGCAACGCAAGTAATGACGTGCTACCCCTCTCTGAAACTGCAGTAAATCCATTGCTTTTTCTGATGCGAGTTGATATAATCGCCAAGCATTCACCAAAGCAACATTTACTGTGTGTGTAAATAACACCCACCACCATTTTTGCCTCCAATTTTAGTGCGGTAATTGTTCACTGACTGATCTAATAAGTCCACACCCCCATGTAACGATTGTAATTTTGAAACAAAAATGGTTGTGGGACATCTACTTTTGTTTTTGCAAATTTGACCAACGGCTTACTTTCCCTAATGGAATTATAGAATCATAGTTTGTTGCCATTGTAACAACATTATTATCTGTCCATCGCACAAATAACAATTTAGATTTTGAATCGAATTTGTATTCATAGCTTCCTCGAGACCTTTTGGCGCATTGTTTGATGGCAGTTAGAGGGCACTTCTTTGTCCGATTGTCACGAACAGTTCCTGTGGCTTTAAATCCTTTTTGCTTTAGGATTTGCAAAAGATTATAGCTCGTAAAATAATTTTCGAAATATACAATATGATCGGAAGGTACCGCGACTATCGATAAGAGGTCAAGAACTACTTGCGATCCTAACGGTAACTCCTGTTTTTCACGTGCCTTTTTCGCACCACAATAAATATCAAAAGCAAAACAGTATCCCGAGGCGCTGCACAACATCCAAGCCTTATACCCGAAACGCACAGGTTTGCCTTTTATAAACTGTTTGGCGGAATGATGTCCGAAGTATTTGATCATAGCTTCATCTATGGATAAATCACGTTCGAAAACACCCCACTGTTGAAACGTTGATTCAGTAAATTTATAAGAGGGCGAACTTTTGCCAGTTTATCATCTTGATCTAATTCGCTATTATTTGCCAAATGGAGGTAACTTTTTATTTCCTGAAACCTGTTTCTCGACATTGCGTCTGAAACAAGCTTTACCCCAACATCCTCATCAAGGCCCCAATAAAGTCTTTCACGAGGCAACGTATGGTAGCCACTTAGCAAAAGGATTCCAATGAACTGGCGTAGATCCGCTTTCGATAAATAAAAACTGTGATTGTTTTTTGATGGGAATATTCATGTGTTTCTTTGATGATATGGTGCATCACCTCATCAAAAAATTTTTCAAATACGTCAACTGGTTCCAGGTTTTCTACATCAGCAATAACAATATTCCGACGATCAATACAACCAGAGGTAGACGCCATTCCCATATCACTAATATTGTCAGTCCATTCAGGCTGTTCGTTTGATTTGGTAGTTTGAGAACCATTACTTTTCTTCTCACTAATCAATTTTCTTTTCAGGACTGACAAAGGTAAATCATCTTCATCTTCATCATCGCTTTCTATTTCAAATTGAATTTCAATTTTCCCAGCAACATCGCAAAGAGTCTGAGCATTTTGGTTTTCAGCATTATCGTCGTCGTCTACTTCTTCTTCGTCGGTTTGTGGATCCACTGTATCTGGAGGTAGTACAACTATATCAATTATTGTATCTGCTTCTACAGAGGGCAAATTGTCCAAAGCATCATTTAAACTGGTATAAGCCTTATTATAAAAGTTCTTACAGCTATCGGCTGAAAATTATCTGCTTCTTTCTGTTCCATACTTCTGCAAAAGTAAAATTATTTACTACATAGATTTTCCCAGTGTACTCAAACAAGTACATCAATGTTTACCGGACTCTAACCAACGGACAAAATACAAAAATACAGCAAAAATACGATACTTACATTCTTTATGCTTCTACCGATAGGAACAGTCTTCACAAACACGTACTATCACCGTTGCAAGAAATTTGTCGACCAAAGATTTCATGTGCGACAAGTTGTAACTCGACAAAATTTGCACCTGATAAAATGAAATTTAACCTCGGCCACCTATTAATTGTCAGAACAACCAGTATCTCAAAATTACTTGAAAATATAGTAACCTGTAATATCTGATTAGGGTTTGCCTTAACCAATTGCAAAATGTGTCACTAGAGGTACACTGAAAGAAATATTTGTTAACTATAAAGAAAACTTCGCTCACAGCAAGTAAATATCTACCTTAAATAGGCGCCAAATCAGCCATCTATTTAGGCATAACAAATGAATCTATTTAGAGTAACTTACTTATAGTCAGTAAGAAGCGAATTGCAAACAGTTTACTTATTGTTAACCGGTTCCTTTTAAATTCAAAATGTTACTTCATTTATGTCAAACGTATAATTTGTTAACCGTAAATAAGCGATGTAGTTATGACAAGTAAAAATCCATTTAATGCAAAAGGCACCTTATTTATTATAGCTTGTTTGTTTTTTACTTCAGGTATTGTATTTATTATTACTAAGTAAAGAA
This sequence comes from Abscondita cerata, assembly GCA_030710515.1. Taxonomy (NCBI): domain Eukaryota; kingdom Metazoa; phylum Arthropoda; class Insecta; order Coleoptera; family Lampyridae; genus Abscondita; species Abscondita cerata. Next base: position 114,007 of record JALBCR010000441.1, on the reverse strand, counting down.
TTACTTATTACAATACGCCATTTTATTAGTAGCAAACGATAATTTTGTTTTAATGTGAATTAAGAATTTACTTAGTTTACGCAAATAATTTATTTACTTACCTATACCTTACTCAATACTTAAAATGATATACTCAATAAAACAAATTCTAACTATATTATGTAAGTATATATTTTAAAGCAAACATTAATAAACAATACATATAAAAAACTATGAAAAAACTATAGGAAAACTAAAAATTACAAAATATGAGTAAACTCAGTAATAAACATATTGTTGTTTCTTAGAATAATAGAATATGTATCTAACATAGATTCAAAATTCGAGTAAACAGTACAAATTGATAAATTAGTGCTTTCCACTCTCCATGCACAAAAATGTTTGTCAAAAGATTTTGTTTCAATAGTGTCACATATAAAACAAATCTCGTTATTCTGACTTATTAGGATTTTATTAATTTTTCCAAAAGTTAGTTTTTTTGATTCATTAGGAATTAAAATGATACTATTCATCCCAAAATGATAAGAGTTAATTGAAACTTTTGTAACTTGCATTATGTTATTTCTAAAACCTTCTAATTTCGTTTCACAAATATTAGAATTACTTAATATATGGTTAAAGTTTGGTAAAACATCATAAATTGATGCAAAATTAGTAGTGCTCTTAGAAAATTCTACAAAATTTGAAAATCCTGTTTTATTTGCTATTCTTGTAGCAAATTTCAACTGATGTTTAATAGCCATAGTATGAGTTATATTAATCCTCGATGAAACATTATTAGCCGTTAATTTTAATTGTCGGTGTTTTGATTCATATCTTAAAGTCATTGTTTGGTTTAAAGGTCCAATAGTATTTAGTAACGATGGATAATGGGTGAGTATGTGAAATTTGGGTTTTAAAGGAATTGAAAACAGCTCGAGAAACAGCAAATTAAATTCTTTAATGTATTTTGTTAGTTTTTCATGGATAGTTAAATTCAAAATTATTGATTTACACAACACAATATGTAATATTTTACGTAGTCCCAAATATAAATTCCAATATTTGTTTTTAAGGGGTACGAAATCCCCAAATAAAAGACCAGAATGCAAAATGAAAGTTTTCATTTCTGAAGCAGACATTTTTAAAGTTTTCTTTTTTAATTGTAATTTTGAAATCAGAGGAGGTTTATTATGATTACTGTTGAAATTATAAAATTCAATTCGATGATTCAAAGTATCTAAATCAAAAATTTATCGATGTATATAAACTGATGTAAAATAAATCCCATTACATAAACTCCAACTCCTTCAAATATGTCATGAGCAATATCGACACTATAATTTTTTGTTACATGGAAAGATTGTATTTTGTTGAAACATGATTCACTTTTTACACCTGTCAAAAAAGAGTTTTTCAGTTTCACATCCATATTGTAGTTCTCAATATTTCTTAATAAAGAGGGTTTTTCGATACTTAAATTTTGACTTACTTGACGGGTACATTTACAAAATCTGCAAAATGAATTTGATGCAAAAGATTGCTGAAAACCTAAAATTGTATTTAATCCTAAATTATCCCCAATAAATAAAGTGGTAAGAAAATAAACTTTTGAGATCTTAGAGGTAAATCCACAACAATTCCAGTATTTTGTAAGTCATTAAGTTCATCAATGAGTTTTTTAAAAATAATTTTTCTCCAAAATCTTTCAAATCTGATGAATGAAATAACAATGCTAAAATATATTCTCCAACTGAGATTGAAAAGAAGGTGGTAAACAGCCAATGGTATAATAAACTGCTCCTATTTTATGTATCCCCGCATGTGACCCAAGTGGATTCCCACTTTCAAAATCGTCGTAATAAATAAATAAAGGTAAAACTAATGAATCATTTTCGTATGTAGATATTTGATTTTCCAAAATTGAGTTTGGGTAATATTAGATATTGCTGTTTTAAGATGTAATATTTTCATATATTTTAAAATAGTAGTTAATACATCAGGTAATGTTAAAAATGTTTTCAATACACTCGACAGTGAAATATATTCTGCAGAATAATTTTGGGAGTTGCACTGGCATTTTGGTTTAAGTTTTGTAATTTTTGACCGACAATGTAAGAAACAGGAGGTATAAAATAACCATATTTCTCTAAATACTTAAACCGCAAATGCTCGCTTTTAAGTCCATCAAACAAATTGTCAAATTCCGAAAAATACTTTTTAATTTCCGAATCATTTAATTCTAGTGTGTTCTGTTGTATATATTCTTTAAGTATGTGGAGAGGTTTACTAAATAAATTGAATACATCAATCATAATTTTTTGAACATGGTTTCGAGGAAGAGTATCGTCTTCATAAAGACTACAAATAAATGAAATTGTACTACTTGCTAACTGATCTTTAAACAAAGTAAAATAATTTACAACATTATCGCTTCGATTTTTGTCTAATTTAGGTATATCAATTTCAGCAACCCTTTGAAAGGTTTCATTTATCAAATCATTTTTATTTTGACTGTTAGATAAAATATCAGTTGTCAATGAAACAGTATTTTCATTAATTTGAGAAGATATATCAGTTGTTAACGAAACAGAATTTTCATGAATTTGCAAGTGCTTTCTAAAAGATTTTAAAGATGGAAAATGTCGATTGCAAGATGATGCATTACACATATAAAAATTTGTTTTAGCGTCTCCATGAAACACTTTAATGTGCAAAAGTAAGGTTTTAGAAGTTTCAAATGTAAGTGGACAAAATTGCAAATATACATGGTGTAGAGTAAAAAATAGTAATACTTAGTGCTGTCCTTCTGAATCTTGTAAGTGATGTTTTATATCAGTGATAACTGCAACTGTAGAAGGAATTTTTTATAAGTTTTCATCTCAAAAACAAGTTCTTGTATGAACAGCCAAATGTGTTCTGATTCTACTGGATATTCAATATCCATAGCGTGAAATAACTTATATAAAAGATCCAGTGCTCTGATACTGGATTCCACTTTATATTTTGTATTATCGACAACAATGTAGTAACCTTCAGGATTTTGTAGCGTTCCTACTACTGAAACTGCTGGTTGCATATGAATTCCATATTCTTCCAATTTTCTTTTCTTATCGATATTCTTTTTCAATATCGTCATATGTCTAAAACCAAAAAGAATGTAGATAAAAGATTATAAAATCTTTATTATATTACTTACATCAATGTGGTAAAAAAACTTTCTTGTATTTCGGTCCTAGTGGGACGCCAATTAGCGCCTTTGCGACTTCTTTTATTGTAATTGTTGGGAATAAATAAGGCAACAATAATAATGAATTCAGTCCTAGATCTAATAATAGAGGAATTTAATGCTAGTACTATAGACCGTTAATTATTTACCTTGATATACTGAAGTGTCTTGATGTATTTTTCTCTCCTTTACTTCTTTTAAAATAGCAGTGGATATTTTTGGCCAATTCCTATATATAATATCATCTCGATCAGGGTACCTTCTATTAAAGTCGGCCTCAATCTAGAAAAAAAATGTAAAGTTGTAAAGTTATATAGTGTAAGACTTTTATCAATTATACTTCTTACCAGCTCAATTCCAGTATTTAATGCCAGAGCAGGAAAATCAGTATATATACTGGTTAAAGAAGAACTTAAATATAATTTTCTTCTCAGTTTGAAAGTGTTGTTCCAACTCTCCAGTATTTTATGGAGAGGTTCTATGGCCGACTTCAAAATTCTAAACTCCTCAACTCCTCTAAATTTTCTTCACAATCTTCTTCAGTTTGAAAAGTAATTGAATTATTTTTTTTGACGTATTGCTGAGCTTGGCGTAGTGCTGATTTAACGTTAGCATAACGAGACCAAAGTTTTCCTTTAGGCCCAACTCCTTTGTTATTTTTGCACCCCGATGGTAAGTATGGAACGTAAAACGTCTCAGCCTTTTCCTTAGGAAACAATTTAGTTACTTCCTCAGAACACTTTAAAAATGTACTTGCTCTGATTCTAAAATTTTACTCATTATTAAAATTTAGATAAATGTTAATAGTTATACTAACTCTGATCCTAGACGAGCTATTAATTCATTAACGATAACTTTCACTATTTTGCCACGATGATCATTATTTAGATGCGTTCTATTAGCTAACGCAATTTGACCATCTGTATATTTTTTAGAACATTTTCTAGACCCTAAAAGTTACAAAATTAATTAAAGCATTAACACATAAATATGTTTGTGAAAATTGGCAACTTACTTCTGGAAAGACGCCATCTATTGTTTTATTTGGATTATCTATTAGAATAATATTGGTATCTTCTGATGAATCTTCCGTATATTTTCTTTTAGTGGACTTTGTGGAGTACAAAAAGTTTCAATCGTTTTTAGAGATTCTAGAACTTTTAATGTTTCTTCATCAGGAGTATATAAAACTGAATTTTCTAAATCCACCGATGTTGATGGTGTGGAAGAACAAGACTCGTTTAAATGAAATGCAATTTCGAGATTCTCATTGGATACACTAGATTGTGTATCCGTATTAGCAGAACAACTATAAAATATATATAATTAATCAATGTATTATAATTAATACGTTTTTGTGTGATATGCATAATAATTAAGTGCCTCATTTTCCCATCATTTTTAGATTTATCAATAAAATTAAAGTCAAATTTGTATATACAACTTACGATGCGTTACAGAGGCGGGAGGGGTGTTTGAACCTATGAGTTATGTAACTTTTTTATAAAGTGACTTTCCTTTCTTTGCGCCACATCATTGTGACTTTTAGGTAAACATGGTCACTTGGTCGTTACGTAACATTTTACTAACGGGAAGGGGGGTACAGAAAAACGTTACTGGGTCCGATATCTCCAAAAATTGCTCCACGTATTAGTTGAACACTACCTGAGAGAATTATAGAAAAGTGCTCCGTTCACGTAATGTTGACAAAAGTTAAACATTGTTGTATTCTATAAATGAAATACCGTAAAAATTAGAACTGCATTTAAAGTTAACAACTAATAGATGTTTGAAATTATACTTGGTGGGGAGTATCTATAATATGATCTATTTATCTTTTATTATAATAATAATAAATAAAACAATAACACCTTACCGGCGAGATCACCTCTGGGTTTTGAATATATTTTTCTTTGTAGCGTCGTTTAAAAATTAGTTTAGGTCCACTTTTATCAAATATTTTATTAATGGTTTCCTCGTCCAACAGTGGAAAACTTTCATCATCAATACCCTCGTCTGTAATCAAATTTATATGCTTATTATAGCATTTTGGAGACACGAAGGTTAAGCAAACTTGTCCTAACTTGAATTTTCTTTTGCTAATTTTACTTCAAAACTTTATACATCAAAGATGACGCAAAGTAACTGATACAGGTATTCTCGCAGGTATCACACCACGATATTATTAAATCAGTGGAAAAAACTCTACTAGTTTGCCCATTTAAACGACTTTGTAGCTTTAATAATAACAGAGTTACCAATGGTGAACACTTAATTTAGATCACCCTGTACATATACAATGTGTCCCAGGATTGATGTTACAAGAGGTGTAATGGACTAAAATTTTTTGAATTTCATTTGAAGATTCTGGAATTAGATAAGCCCTGCTTAATGTGAAACGAATTTTAAGAATTTGCTGGTTTTTAGAAAAACAAAATGGCCGTGACGGTGAAGCAAAGCAAGAACTATTTTCTTTTCAGGAAAAGTACTCTTTTGGTTTACGATATGGAAAAATGTTACTAAGAAAAGTTGTTCATAATGACAAATCATGGCCGTATACCAAACTTCAGGACGATCTACATACTTTCATTAAACTATCTGTTTTAGATTAAACAAAATCAAGTTTGGTATACGGCCACGATTTGTCATTATGAACAACTTTTCTTAGTAACATTTTTCCATATCACAAACCAAAAGGGTACTTTACCTGAAAAGAAAATAGTTCTTGCTTTGCTTCACCGTCACGGCCATTTTGTTTTTCAAAAAACATTCTTAAAATTCATTTCACGCCAAGCAAGGATTAATTCCAGAATCTTGAAATGAATTTCAAAAAATTTTAGTTCATTACACCACTTGTAACATCAATCCTGGGACACACTGATATATATGTATATTTTTTTATATTGTAAAGGGGTAACTCGGTCTTACCGTTTGAGCATGTTTCTGTCAAATATGTTCGAAATGCGTTCATAAGTTTCGTTGATAATTTTGAATTAGGTACTAAACTATAAACTGGTAAACCGAAGTCGTAGGTATATCATTATGACATTGTGTGATGATGTTTTTTTTATTTGACATTTCAATGAACGATAAAATATTAAATTGCCAATATTTAAAAAAAATTATTACTCACCTTCAAAGGTTTTATGTAGTTTTGCAACCCCAAGAGATTAAATCAGCTTGGTAATTAGACATGATGAAAACAAAAACACTTTCACAGTTACCTCTAAACACCACAACAGCAAAACTGAATAAAAATACGTGCTAAATTGCGACTGTTCCTCTCGCATCTGATAAAATGGAGGCTTTTTATTTCAGACAGAGATGGTTAATTAACCATAACATTGCTGACTCGTTGACTCTAAGTATAATATTCATTACACCTCGTTATTTTTAGTGTATCACTCGCTTAAGCTTACGAAGTATTTTATTATCACAAGCAGTTTTCTTTGAGATTATGAAACTACTTGTAGTTAATGAATAGAATATCTACGACTAAGAAAAAATACGATTTATTAACCATTAACAAAAATTGTTCATAGTAAAAACAAGTGCGCATTTAAACTAAAAAACGTATTTAAGTAAACTGTTTCAGTAACCCTTAGTTGACCGCTTTATAATTGTTAAAATGGGCAACATTACTGTTATTAAAATTTTGTTTACTACAAATAATATATTTTAAGTAGAAACTCAACTAAACACATTTCTTTCAGTGTAAGTATTTGTCTAACATACCTTCCGTACTCATTTGAGTACAATGGGATCAAATGGGTTAAATTTAAATATATTATTTGTTTATGACATCATTCTGCCATGGTACACTACCAATGCTGTTTACATAATCTTTAATGTAATTTCGGTATGCAATAGCTTCCTGTGTACTGTTACGAGATCCAACTCTTCTTCCTAATTTTGTCATTTGACCTAATGAAACACTATTAGGAACTTCTTGATGCCATTGACCAGGAATTATTTTTCCATTACATTCTTGATCGATAAATGTGGGTGTGCAATATTTACGATTCTCTACTGGCAACGCATCCTCTCGCATTTTAATAAAGTTATGCAGGCAAATACAAGCTTGTACAAGTTTATCAACGTTTTCTGGATTCTTGTATATCACTGTATGAAATATTCGGAATCGAGCCACTAGTATCCCAAAAGCATTTTCAATGCATCGACGAACACGTGATAAGCGGTAATTAAAAATCCTTTCCTCCTGCTGCAAGAGTTTACCACCATACGGTCTCATCAAGTTCATTTGTAATGGGAAGGCGTCGTCTGCCACAAAAAAATACGGTTTACTTAAATTATCCCCTACTAGTGGCTTTGGATTTGGAACATTTAATAAATTATTTCTTAATTTGATGCCGAAGGAAGAAGCTTTTAAGATGCCACCATCACTTTGTGACCCATATGCTCCAATGTCTACATAAACAAATCGGTAGTTATAATCACATACTGCTAAAAGAACAATACTGAAAGTTTTCTTATAATTATAATACAATGAACCGCTTTTATAAGGGGCTCTTATTTGAATATGTTTTCCATCTAACGCTCCTAAACAGTTAGACAAATTCCACCTATTTTCAAAGTCCATGCTTATTTTTCTCCAATCTTGTTCATCTTAAAATTAACTGGTGTAATGTCGACCATATGGCTTCGCATGTTTCATTTATAATCTTGCACGTAGTTGACTTTCCCATTCTATAACTCGATGCCAAACTAGGAATACTGTCACCAGCAGCTAAATGTCTAAAATGGTCAAACAACTAAAACTAGTTTAACATTTCATTAAAGAATATACCTCAATGTTAAACAGAGGCGTGCTCCTGCCGGAATTGATTCCCGATAACTTCTTTTAGAAAGTGTTGGCCCTACTATACTTAATAATTCGTCAAACTGTTCCACAGATAATCTCGCATAGTTAAAAAACATATCTCCATCAGTAAGACGCATCTCCTGTATTAAGTTATCATAACAACCTTGTTCTTTTCGGTTAGCATTAATTGGTCTAACCCACCATCTTCGTTTCTTTTGTTTTCTTAATAATAAATAAGCAATTAAACTTAATGCGAAAGAGCAAAGGATTTTTTTTTTGTGAGAAGGCATTTTCAATCTAAAGACATACAACAAAATATAAGGTTAGGTTACTTAGTTTATTTTTATTAAATTTATGATTGCGCATGCGTTAGCATTAATTCAACGACTAATTTTACGTGAAAGTTTGGAGTTTGCAAACTTCTACGTTAAGTGAAATCACTAATTGCTAATTCTGTTGGTTGTGAATGCTATATGGAATTAACGTGAAACAAACTTTTACGTTAAGTGAAACGTTAATTGTTAAGTACTAATTATTGCATTGTGAATGCAGCTTTAGTTAGTTACTTTAGACGCTTCATAGAATCGTTTTCAGTTATCGCGAAACCTTTATATGATCTGCTACGCAAGGGAACTGCATTCAATTTTGGGGTAGTAGAGTTAAATTCCTTTAATGTTTTGAAAAGTCAATTGTTAGATGCTCCGATATTGGCCATTTACTCTCCAAAGTTAGAAACCGAGTTACACTGCGACGCTTCCCAGCCAACACACTGTCGTCAGTTTGACGTGTATATTTGGTCATCACACACGTCCAATGACGAATAGAAATGACGTAATTATGTCGTCATTATGATCGGTTAATGTCACAGCCCAAAGACGTGATTTAGAGACGTCAAATAGGCGTCATCAATCACGTCAGTGACAGATCAGGGAAGACGTCAATAATACGTCATTTAGATGTAGTAAAAGTATTATTTAAAAACTATATATTTTATTAGTAGTGAAGTATAAACAAATCATTTCGAAATGTAAACATAATAATTGGATCAGCCAAATATGCTAACCAATTTAAAAATACAACAAATTTTAATGTAATACAAAACACTATACAAAACAAAAGCATATACGGGGTGTCAAAAATGATTTTCATCTAGTTGGCTGTAGATTTCTAATGTGAAATAAAAAATACCGCTTTAAAAATAGACGACTTACTAGATGTCAATGTCACTTGCTTGTTACATAACCCCAAAAACTTAATATGTAAAAATATTTCAAAAGTAACTAGACGAAAATCATTTTTAACACCCCGTATAAACGCCGATAGTGGTAAAATTAGCTAAATAACTCATACAAAGGAAACTTATGTTAAGGTAAATACATAATTATTGATAAAAGTAAAAGGGCACATAGAAATACTATGAACAGTGGCAAAATATGTTAACCAACTTAACTTCATGATTACAGCTAATTCTAGAACTTTACATATGCAACATAGGAAAACACACCAATCCCTTTTAAATGGAAATACTACGCATTTACTTAAAATTTTATTTTGTGGCCATGTGGTCATTAGTGTCGATACATCTTTAATACAATAAATATGAAATCTCTTTGAATCAATAGGATATTTAAAAATGATGTGTAAGAATTAAATTGTTTTCCTACAATAAAAATATTGATTCTTTCATCGATTATGATATTATGTATTTCTAGAATTAAGTGATTTTCCAAGAGACAATAACAATCTGTCTCTAAGTATGCCTTAGTTGTGAAAACAAAATCTTTAAAAACATTTTTTGTATTGTTTGCAGGCAAATTTAGGAGTTGGTCCAGAAAAATGTTGCAATTTGCAAATATTTTGCGAGAAGGCATTAAGGGATTCTTCTGAAGCCGCCATTTCAATTTCTTTTAATCTTCGATGAACTTGTTGCAATGGATTACTGCGCGACATAATCAATCGTTTCAATTGGCCAAGGTAATTTTCGAATGGAAAGGTCGAAAAATTATCTAGAGCACCGAAATTTTAACATCATCAGCCAAATGCGATAATAGATGCACATTGTAAATTAAAAATTCGAGCCCATAAATATTTTGGGAATGAGTTACAAATAATTTCAAAAATTCTTCAGCTACATGTATTCCTACGTTTTTAATATGGTATTCTGAAATAAGTATCGTGATAGCAGAATGAAATAGTAAATAATGCTCATAAACAGCTAGATCAACTTTGCCATACAGAACGACTGGTCCGGTATATAGTAAAAACAATCTAAATTAGGTTGCCTTCCAACGAGGTAATTCGGATAAAATACGCCCTTTTCTATTAAATTCGAGCGGTATAAACTTCTGTAAACAAATAATTGTCTCAGATATAATTTTTGAATTAACCGGGGATAGTTTGACTTTACTAGGTTTTCCAATCCAAACGTTCAATAACTTTTCATTACCCCTAAGCAAACGTTGTGCATATAATCTATCGGAAATGTACTTATAATATTAATTGGTAAAGTTAATAAGGGTGAAACGCCAGAATGATGATGTTTATCGGTCTGTTCACGAAATGAAATATTATCACGTTTTTTGGCAGTAATATTTTGAAAATCACACGATTGTTATGATACTCTCCATGTTCCTCACACTTATCGCATGAAGAGTAGCCAGAATGTAGTTTTACACATTTTAGATATGCCCGTGCTGGAGAATCGCACACGAAACTGTGAATCTCTACTTTATACAATGTATTATTGAATTTTAGATCATTTTAACTAATTCCCTTAATTCTTCTAAAAAATCTTCTAAAAACATTGATAGAGAATTTGGTTTTCCAACTCCTAAGAAGGAGCCAACAACAAATGGTTGGCTTTTAAAATTCTTTACAAGACCCAAAATGGGCCAAAGTTGAAGTGTGGAACTACCGAAAACAGGGAGTCCATCAATATTAAATGAAATTTTGAGTACTCTTTGATTACCTAAATTTGTTATCAATCTTAAGGATTGTAAACTAGCAGACAACCCAAAATGACAATATTCACCATTTAATAATCGTTTAACGTTTGTTACCCTTGGAGTTTTCAGTAATGTCCTGCTAGTTCTTCGTGGAATGGCGAAAGTATATGAAGAAGAAGTGTTATTGATGTTCGAGGAATTCGTTGTGAAGTAGCCCACTTTCTCAAATTTGTAAGCAAATTATTAGGACAGTTATCATGAATGTGAAGTTATAATTAGGCCAATTGTTATAAACTATTTATTTAGTATAGACATATTAAATATAATAATAACTAAGACGACATACTGCTTGTCGCTCTCATGCATCGAGTGGTCGCATTCCACCGCCGTGACAGTGTTGTCAACTCATAACAATGAAGACAAGTGGTAGTCGAATAGGGTTGTTTAGTGTGACGTAGGATCTCCATGTTGGATCTAAACAACTTATGTTGTTATGGACGAAACCATACAAGTATTATAAATTTAAACCGTGATTTTCTTATTTAACTGTTTTCGAGCTTTTGTTATATTTAAAATGGGCATGTGTTTTGCACTGATTGTCGTCACTATAGTGAACGAGATAATTGTAAATTTTATCGATTTCCGAAAGGGGATATTGAAAAAAAACGTTGGATAAAATTGATACGGTAAGTTAGGTTAAGATCATTGTTTATGTACGGCAAACATATGGTAAATTTATGCTGCTAACAATCATCTTTTAGAAGGCAAGATAGAGATCCTAGTGATGGTTCACGGATATGTAGCTGCCACTTTGAAAATGGCATACGTGAGAATGACCCAACATTGTTTGCACACAATATCGGAAAAAGGTTTCAATTTGAATCACCTGAAAAAAAGAGCAACAGCAGGTATATTAGAGGAGACATCAAAGATATTTAATATTTTAGACGTTTTATCAGCAGGAAAATGAAGATGAGTACTCCAAATTTACAAGCACCTAGTTGCAGTGGCACTCCAGAAGTATTACCGCAGGAAAAATCCTCAACACTGATTTCTGCAGAGAATTATTTTTTAGAAAAAAAAGTGAATGATCTTACAAGTACAATAAAAAAATTAGAAATATCTTTTTCATTCAAACATATTAGCAGCAACGATGACTTGGTTAAGTTGTATACCGGATTGCCTAACAAGCATGTATTTTCTATATTGTTTGATTTATTAACCAAAGTGGAACGTATTTATTATTCAGGCTGGAATGTCATAATTATAGATCCACAAGATCAATTGTTCATGACATTATATAAATTACGTTTAAATACTCCATACAAAGATGTAGCTTGTCGTTTCAATTGTTCCACAGCGACTGTAACAAACATTTTTATGACATGGTTACATTTATTATATGAAATTATGTTTAAAACACTTATGGTAAGGGTTCCATCGCGAATGGACAATGCAACAAGTTTACCAGCCTGCTTTTCGTTATTTCCAAATACCCGGATGATACTAGACTGTACTGAAATTTATTCTGAAGTACCTACTTCAATGTTAAAACAAAAAGAGTTGTACAGCAATTACAAACACCGAAACACCCTTAAAGGACTGATTGGTATTGCTCCAAATGGTGTAATTACGTACATATCAGATTTGTACCCAGGATCGGTTTCAGACAAACGTATTGTCGAAAGTAGTGGTGTGTTAGAGGTATTTGAACCAGGTGACTTGATTATAGCGGACAAGGGATTTTTAATAGCAGATATTTTACCACCAGGTGTATCTCTTAATATCCCACCATTTTTATTACAACCACAATTCACCGAAGATCAAGTAACACAAACCAGGAATATTGCTCGTGCTCGTATTCACGTTGAAAGAGCTATATGTAGAGTAAAAGAGTACAGCATACTATCCCTTATGCCACAAAACTTGTTATCAAAGGCAAATAAGATTTGGAAAGTATGCGCATCTTTAACAAACCTTCAACTCCCTTTACTAAAAGACGTTTACGAAAATTCGAATGAATTAGAGTAGAATTAGTAGTTTTAGATGACCTAGGTGTGTTGTATATATTCCTTGTATTTGTTGTAATATTGTATTATTAAGATTAAATTGTACATCAAATAAACTAATTTTAAGAAAAAGGCGCATCGAGTTTGACTACATAAATTAATGAACTTTATACAAATAAAACAATTTATTAATTATTGATAGTTGTTATGTATGGTAAAAAATTCATTAAATAAAAATGTCTTAAAATATTTAAATATTCTGCCCAGTCGTCACTTCTTTTAATTTTCACAATTACAATTTGAGTAGGTGTCCACACAACTAAATGACACATTACTCTGTTTAATATATGCAATTGGCCCTGAATTTGATGGAAATAATTGTGGTTCTCATTAACGGTGTACAATTTGTTTTCTTTGTCGTAGCGAATGATGTAGTTGCGATCATTTTGCAGAGCCTCAGATAAATTTGCATTTCGATACTTAAATGGGCACTTCACTTCTAATAGAGCAGTATCTCCAACTAATCCATCTGGGCTTGCCCCAATAAAACCACATTCATGCAACCACAACCCGGTCTTCTGTACTGATAGACCTGTTGCTGCAGAAAATGCTTCTATTGCACATTTTCGTTGTCACGTCCCCATTGGACGGCTTTGATACCGTCTAAGTTGTATGAGCCTAGAAAATGTATGTTACCCTCATATAGTGTTATTAATAAATATCTTACCAGTCAATCTTTTATATAACGAGGTACTAAATTTATCTCTCTTGCAAGCATTTATCACCACACCAAAATTGCTTGCAGTTAAGCAATATTTTTTTGCTTCTAACCATAGAGGATTATTATTCTGATTAACGGTAGCTGCTGCAACTTTTTCGATTTGGTCTAGTCTCATCTTTGTTTTTGAGCAAAAATATTCCAACTTGCAACTACTATTCATATAATCCATTGAGGAAATAATATTTGATATGTTGCAGATTATAGGCTCTGTTAATTTACTGTTGTTTAATTTTGGGTCCAACAACCAACAAAACCTACATTCCCTCCAAGATCCTTTAATTTATTATAAAATTCAGTAACATCATTTTGTGTGGGAAGAGATTTACTGGCAATAAATTGACGAGAGGTTGGAAATAAATCCTCTATAGTTTGCACCTTTTCACTAGCAGTGTTTTTTTTAACAGACCAACTACATGATTTATCTGTACTCGATATATTATAATGTGCAAAAAGAGCTAGTGCAGCTATATGATGACAAATTACCCTACCTCGAGGACAAGCACAGTAGCTATCGATAATGTTTCTGTCATTATCCAGCATAATCTGAAAATGAAATTAATATTAAACTTTTGTTATACTTCATGTTCTATATCTAACCTAAAAAGTAATTTGAAATGCCACTACATTTATACTAAAGAACTTACCTCTACTTTGTACAATTTGACCTTCATGCTTGCGTTAACGCTACCACTAATCTTTTTCAATTCATCATTAAAAATCATATTTGTAACATGACCCGATTCTACTGCATTCTCACCACGTTCCAACAACTTCATATCATCAATGAAATAATTATTCAACGAAGATAACTTTAGTACCGTAAGATGGGGTGAATGGGAACACAATTTGATCTTTGAAGAGTTGTTAAAAACGAAACTACTTCTGTTTTTTGATGTTCATTTGCAGCAAAAGTTCGAACTAGGTTAGTACTATAAAATGCCAAATTGTGAACTTCATAAAAAATTTTAAGCCAACTTTTTTTTTTTTTTAATATCCTGTTCCTATTCACCTGCCATTGTGGTGAATAGGACCACGTGTAGTTTTAAACGTTTGTTCTCATTCTAAATTCTTTTAGGTGAATAGGAACACCAGAAAATTAAAAAAACAATCGTTTTCTGAATTTAGGTTTTTTCCGAAACAGAAAAACGGAGGTTTTAAAGGAAAAATTTATTTCTAAGGCACTTATAAACAAACAAAACATTATATTCATTAACAAAACTCCAAAAACATTAAAAATATATCTTAACTGAGTTACATGTTAGGAACTTTCAAAATCTTTAGTATTGATATTTCTAAAACTAAACAGACCTCTTCTCTCTGTAAAATAAGGCAGCTTCATGATGACCTGGTCAATAGAAAACTCACTTTCATCTGGTATGGCTGGATAATAATAAAGATGTCCTGCTTTTTCTGATACGGTCTCCTTTTTCTTAAAAATGTGCCTGAATATGATGTATCACTTTTCTGGGTTATTTTACCTATGTAGATCCTACTTTTATTACAGCAGTAGGTCTATCAACAGGAAACTTTATTAATACCCAATCACCCACATTGAAATCTAATAAGTCAATCTGCTCTTCCCTCTGAGCATTTGAACATGAAGGCACATTATTAGTCTCGTTACTTTTATCACATTGACTATTTCTATATACCTCATCGTCGCTACAATCAGACTCCATAGTTCCATTGTCTCCATTTTCTTTTTCTCCATAGTAATTTTCATCTACTAGATCGAACTCTTCGTCTACATAGTTTTGTTGCAGTTCTTTCTCAGATATACTCAAATCACTTTCACTTGTTGAATCATCGCACTGCACGCTCTTTCCTGGGGCTATTTGTAATTTCTTATTTGATTTTCGTTTAGGCTTTTCAGAGTACCTCATTTCTTTTAATAAAGCAATAACTGATGAGTTGCAAGCTTCAGATTCTTGAAGGCCCAGGTTCTCTTTTGGCAATTGCTTCAATACTTCCTCTTTGCTTAAAGGATTAATCCAGTTTTCCTAAAACCTGATATAATGTTTTGTTTCGCGTTCGGAGTCATTTCTTTCAACAATTGTTTCAATAGTCTAGGAAATACACTTTTGGGTATACCAGCTTCTTTTCTTCCAGGTCCTTTCTTCCATTCCAATAAAATTCGCCTCCATATTCGCTTAAGTGGTGCAAAGAAGGCAACATCTAAGGGTTGCGTTAAGTGCGTAGAGTTAGGGGTAAAAACACCATGTGGACATTATATTGCTGCAGTTCTTTTATCACTTTCATTGAAATGTGTGAAGCTAAGTTATCTCCTATAAGAATCTTTCGGCCATCCAATCTTCTAAAATAAGGTATCACTGTAGTCATAATCCAGTCTTCAAAGCACTCCATGTCAAACCATCCTGACGGAGTTCGATTATATCTGGAGTTGTTAGGGCCTCCCTCAGTCCATGAATCATATAAATTTTGAGATTTATAGACTACATAAGGCAGTAAGGTCTCCATCCCCTGTAGCAGCGAACATTAAGGACGTAGCCGACTTGCTCGTATTCATTACACGTTCAGGGTGTTTACACCCCTTCTGACTATAACTTTTTCTTACCAACGTCATCCGTTAAATTTGTTTCATCATAATTTATAATATTAGTCGGTGGTACATCGTTTAAAGCCTCAGAAAGGTTATTAAAGTATTCTTCCACAACATCTCTACTAATATTTGCTCGAGAACGTTTGATGTTCTGGCACATGCGATTTGAAATCTGATTTTTTATGTCTATTGAGAAAACCATAAACAAATTCTTTCCCTGGTAGATTATTTCTGCAGCGGGGAATTGTCTTACCAAGGTTGTCCAGGTAGTTTTTGACTAGAAGCTGAAAATCGTAGGTGTCAATGGGGTAGCCCCAATCAGCGCATATATTCATATTTTCTATCAAAGAATTTCCTCTTCTTTGTTAAAATAGTTTGTCCACCATGTTTTTTGACATTTCCCTTTTTATGTCGCACCAACACTGTCTTTGGAATACCGTATATACGAGCTGCTTCTCTGTATGACATTTGATTTGTTGTTATGGCTTCAACAGCGTGTCTAATCTTCTCTGGATCATGATGCGTGTATCTCTTTTTGCAGTAGAAACGTATATTCTCGGCATTTTAACCGTTCCTATTCACCCCAATGTTGTGTTCCTATTCACCTGTTGGTAACGTAAAAGGTGCATTAATTTAAAAATGTCGAATAATTTTTTGTTATTGTTCCTTTGAGTAATAAAATTAACAGGACTGGCTAAGAACGTCCCTATTACTATAAAAATGCGTTTAGAATAATATCTACTTACGTCGTTTGACTTTTACACGTAAAGTTTTTCAACTAACAAATGTGTTCAATTTCAAACTACTATTTAGAGGTTATATAGTATAAACACAATTTTATATTTCGTTGCACAACTTGCGCTATCTTGTAGCCAGATGCACAAAGAGTAATTTCCTTGGTTGCAAACTTTTCTGTAATAGTTATTAAAGTGTTATCTTTATAGGAACATGATTTGTCAAAGTTTTGGTCCTATTCACCCCAATGTTCCCGATCCACCCCATCTTACATGGTACATGAGTCATGGTATCAGCAGTTTAATTTTATTATAAACAATTTCCAGGTTTTATGCTTGTAAAATTCACAAAATACGAAAATATTCCCCTAACCCCTTAACAAATTTAAGCAATACAATGGTAACGTCCATTACAGCAAACTTGCTAGGGAAGTTGTTTAGATCCAGTTTTAAAAGTATACCAACTCATGACGTCAGAACTAAAACAACCCTATTACAATTTTCCCCCGAAATGAATATTTTTGAATTGAATCTGAATTTTCAAAAAGTGCTAACATTGTCACTATTGTCTAAGTTTTTTGAAAAAGGTAAGCTGTGATCTTCGTTGGAAGATAAAAGATACGAACTCCTCATTATTAGAATGCTCGTTATTAATTATATTCAAAATTACTAATTGAAGAAAAATCAACAGTTGAACTGACAAGTAGGGACTGACTGATTATTAAAATTAGTTGGTTAACAGATTTTGTCACCCTTCTGTACATTGATTGTCTCTTACTTACTACAAACCATCTCTCTGTTTACAGTTGCCATGTGATTTTTTGCTGTTTTAACCGTTCGGGGGAGTGTTTTAACCAGATCTTAATATTATTTTCAACGTCGCGCTCTGTCGTTTGAGAGTATATTGCTCTAACAGCACCTACAATACAATTAAATTTGTAATACCTAGTCAATGATAATATGTTTACTTACAAATAATGACGTTTTAAGCATTATTTTTTTGGAACGCGTGCTTTCCATTTCTGTTTTCCAAAAGCTCCAATTGCTTGCAAACGAATTGGTTAATAAATGTCTAAGAATATTTTGGTTTGTCCAATTGCGTCCCTTCCTCCCAATGAAGACAAATATGATGACTAAAGGATTAACTGAACAGTTACAAAATCATATTAAACATAATTATACACTTACGAAATTGTCAAAATTATCCTTTTCATTCAAATATGTTTCCAACGTTTCTAATTGATAATTGTCGTTAATTGAAACTGTATTTTTTAAGTTGTCAGGTAGAACAGACACCCTGTTATTGCAGGTTTTTTTTCTATGATCTCGCATCCAACTTAGAATTTGGTTATTTGCTCTCTTATTGTAAGTAATAAAGCAGTTATGCTTTGACCATGTTCAAGCAAATCTAAAACAATGTAATTACTTTTGACTGCAGTATTTACACCATCATTTACCTCTTCTTTCTTGTACTGGATTCTGATTTTATCTACTGGAACTTGGAGTCTAGTTCGCGTTGACTATTAGTAAAAAATTTGGAAGAATGTCTCTTGAAGTGGACGGAGAATGATTAACGACGACCAATGTGTGATAGAACTATGACTATATTGAATTGGTTCTGACTGGCATTGAACTGTATCAGGCTGTACATCTGGTGGAGTCGAAGCCAAACACGTAGATGAATTTTGTAATTCTTTATGTCCTACAATATAATTTCGAGCAGATTGTCAAATTGTTAAATAAAAAATTTTACCTTTCCTTAAAAATCGAGTAGGTGGGGACGAGAAATGTTGGAGCACCATTCACCTTCTGAGTCAGATAATCTAACAATTTTCTAGAAACCCTGCGTTTCCTTTTTGTAGATGGTATATAGTCATCTTTATCTGACTGTACGTCAGATGTTAATTCTGCTTCTTTTATCTTTTGTAGTGATTTTTCATAGTCATCTGCAACATATTTTATTTGCTTTAGGGCCAGTATTTCCATCTCCGTATAAAGCGGAGTATAAGAATATCTGACGAATAAAGTAACAAACACGTAAAAGTTCGATATTTCATTCTCAAGCGGCGTTTACATTTACGAGTAACTCGGATACAGTACTCTTATAAAAGTACGAATGTTATTTACATTTAATTCGTGATCGTATACGATTAAACTGTATTAACCCTAGAATGCTAACGTACGTAAATTTTACGTGTACTAATAAGAGAATGTAACATAACTTCAGGTAAAAGGGATAATCCGCTTAAGCGCCTAGGAATGCTATCCCTACCCCTTTTTAATACAAAAATGCTAAAACAGGTAAATTGTTTTCTATATTTGAAGTTTGTGTTGCAATTTCTAAGTGTGTCACGTATATTTTACGTACGTTAGTAATACCAGGCAAACCTTTGAGTGACACTTATTATTAATTTTGTACAGAAAAGGTTTAATTTAATTCTAATAGCGTCATCTAGAATGTCACGTAAAAGAGAGCGCTACTATACTGATGAAGAATTAGATTATATTTAAATGGTAGTGGTGAATTTTCGGGGAGTGAAATAGAAGATTGTATAGAAACAGACACAGACAGTAATAACAGTGTTAGTGATCCAGATTTTATACCAGATTTGGAAAATGTGGAGAAAATTAAAGAAAAAGTCCAAAATTGCCGCACATTCTACTTCAATACAAGCGGGACCGTCAAAAACCAAAATGCCGAAAAAAATCAAATATTCAGTCAGTAAAACAACGTTAGAAAACCCCATAGTTCATTTTGATGCAGAATTTCTTTACGGCAAAAATAAATATAAATGGCATACTAAACCAGTTTACAACGAAGCAAGAAAGGTACCACAAAGAAATATTATTACAGAAAAAGCAGGACCGTCTGCCTCAGCCACAAAGTCAACCGAACCCATTGACATTTTTTGATATGTTTATAAATGAGGCTATATTGGATTGCATACTTGTACATACAAATGAAAAAATATCGGAATTGCGGACTAAATATAAGACGCCAAAGCTACAGTTGCTGAAGTTACACTACCAGAATTGAAGGCGTTACTAGGTTTTACTTATTTTGTCGGCAGCTCTAAAAGATAATCATTTATCGGCAGACCTTATGTTTGATCCATCATATTCTGGTTCGAGATATAAAGCAACGATGAGCAAAGACAGATTCAATTTTTAATCAATTCCATAAGATTTGATGATAGCCAAACAAGAGAAGAAAGACGACAACTCACTACTTTTGCCCCAATTTTAAATATTTGGGAAATGTTTATCAACGTGTGTAAAAAAAGTTATATTGCAGGTGCATATGTTACAATCGACGAACAGCTTGTGGGTTTTCGTGGAAGATGTCCGTTTAGAATGTACATGCCAAATAAACCTAACAAATACGGCATCAAGATTGTGATGCTTTGTGATGTGGAGACAAAATATGTCATAAATGCAAGTCCATATCTTGGAAAATCCACAAATACATCAGGACAACCGCTCTCTGAATATTACGTAAAAATTTTAACAAAACCCATTTGGGGCAGCAAAAGAAACGTTACAATGGATAATTGGTTTACGAGCATTCCATTAGCAGAAGAATTATTAGAAGCACCTTAATTAACGGTAGTTGGAACCCTACGCAAAAATAAAAAGGAAGTTCCATTAGAATTTATACAGTCGTCCAAATTGCGTCCTTGCGGTAGTTCCATGTTTGGCTTCAACGACAAAATGACACTTGTTTCATATAAGCCAAAAGAAGATAAAATTGTTTTGTTGGTCTCAACTATGCATTTTTCAAACAGCATTGATAATGATACCCAAAAATCTGATATTATTATGCAATACAATAGTAGTAAAGGGGCTGTTGACACATTTGACCAAATGAGTCCAAAATAAATGTTGCAACAGAAAAACGAAACGCTGGCCATTGTGTTATTTCTACAATATGTTGAATATAGCTGTATTGAATTCGTATATTGTATATTATCAGAATAACATAAATCAAAATGCAACCCCTGTCAGTAGACAAAATTTTTATCTCAAATTACAAGAGCAACTAACAAAACAATGGCAACGACACAGATTGGAAATTCCTCAACTCTCCACCAAGTTGAAATCCACCATTGCTGAAGTGCTCGACGACAAACCCGGTCCCTACGTCGAACGAACAAACCTGGGAAGAAGGACCTATTGTGGAATTTGCCCTACTTCAAAGAAACGGATGACAACAACAATTTGTTTTGCTTGTAAAAAACCTATATGCGGCGAGCATCAACTAAAAATTTGTGGAAGTTGTAGTGATGAAATGTAAAATTAAATGACCTGTACTTTTCGTCTTAGGTACGTTTTGTAGTTTCGTATTCTTATTTTATATTTTTAATATGTATTAACAATTAAATATATTTTTTGTGAAACGAAAACTTAAGTTATTTATATTTATTCGCATTTAAAATGTGATTTTCGATGCATACGTAAAAATGACGTACGTTAGTAATAAGCATGAAATATTTTGGTTATGGTTCTAGGGTTAAAAATGGCCCCTACTAAAAAAAAACGTGCTGCCATGCTAGGAATTTTGCTATTATTAATGAAGGGAAAACAAAACGCGATAACGTTAATAAAAAAAGGCGAATTTGGGTTAAAAACTCCTTACAGGCAAGAGCTGTTGTAGGAATTGAGGAAAAATTGTTAACAGAATTACTTACTGAAAGTGGAGATGGTTTCAAGAACTTTCTAAGAATGGATCATAGCAGGTTTTTAATGCTCCATGATATGGTAAGTATAACAAGTTATATATTGGTTCAAAAAATAATATTTTATTTCCAGGTAAGGCCTTACATTAGCAAGCAAAATACGCAAATGAGAGGGTGCATACATTCTAAGCTGCAATTAGCTACAACCTTAAGATTTTAGCTACTGGTGATAGTTACAAATCATTGGAATATTTGACTCGTATATCTGCATCTACCATATCAATTTTTGTACCAAAAGTATGTGAAGCGTTGTATAGAGAATTACAACCAAGGTATATGAAGGTAAGTTACAAAAAGTAAAACTATGAATTAAAATCTTTATTCAAAATTTATTTTGTGTTGACAAAATATCAGCTCCTTCCATTGCTATGTATATAGCATTACTTGAATCTTTAGTACAGGTGCCAGAATCTTCATATGAAATTTCAAAATCCGGAGAATATGCATATTCTAAGTTATTTGATAATGAGGTAGAGGTTCTACTTGTATGTGAATACCTGTCTGATAATGAGGTAGAAGGTCTACTTTCACTTTCAGAAATTATTGGCGTAATAAAGTTATTTCCAGAAATGTGTCCATTTTCCAGTAATTTTAATCTTCTTTTTGTTATGATTTGTTGAAGCTCAGTTGTAGCTCAAAGCATCTTTTATAGGCATATTTTTAATTGTGAAGCGATACTTTCACCAAATTTGTCAAATTCTGATGATTCGGCATCACATACTTCTTTAAATGTTTTTAAAGCAGCGTCAAATTCCTTATTTGCTGTATGGTCATTAGTAACTCGTCGCTTTTTCAAAAAGTAGATTGTGGAGTTTCATTGTGATTTATCGCAGTTGGTGCTTTTTCTTTGGTCTCGTTGCCAGATACTTGAGAAACCTGTAATTAATAATTTCATTTGTAGGTTCCAAATACACATTCGGAATGGATCAATTTATCAAAAGAGTTTGAGTTGAAATGGAATTTTCCAAACGCTTTAGGCGCAATAGACGGCAAACACATCCAAATTGAAGCGCCACCTAACTCAGGTTCATACTTCTTTAATTATAAAGGTTTCCACAGCGTTGTTTTGTTAGCAGTAGCTGATGCAAATGCTAAATTTATTTATGTTGATGTGGGTTGCAATGGCCGTATTTCTGATGGAGGAATATTAAAAAACAGTTCATTGTATACCGCTTTAGAAGAAGAAACCTTAAATATACCTGAAGACAAATGTTTACCGAGAAGAAATAAGCCTATGCCCTATGTAATAATTGGAGATGACGCATTTTCCTTATCGCGGTATTTACTTAAACCATTACCCCGAAGTGCCAATCTGAATGCAAAACAGAAAGTATTTAATTATCGTTTAAGTCGTGCACGTCGTATAATTGAAAATGCGTTTGGAATTCTTACTGCTCGATTTAGGATATTTAGAAGACCAATATGCCTAAACATTGATACTACTGATAAAGTGATACTATCAGCTTGTGCTTTACATAACTTTTAAAAGGAACAACTCCGGAAAATCCGAAGACATTTGAAAACGAAGGTCAACCCTCGAATATAAGAAATATTGAACATCAAGGTAGTAACAATTACAGCATGTTAGCAAAATCAATTCGTGAAGAGTTTGCAGATTACTTTTATAATGAAGGGCAAGTAAATTTTCAATGGACATATATATAAATTTAATTATACTCGAAAAGTATTAAAATGAATAATATATTATTACTATGTACTTACTTTAGAGTTTTCTTGAGAACATATTGTCTTTCTCGGTGTAATAACGTCATCCAAAAATCTCATTTTACTAAACCACGGTAGTGAAGGTTCATATACATCTTCTGTGCCAGTTCCTAACAACAATAAAATAGGTATTAATTGAAAAGAAAACTTATTTTATTAAACTCACCTGTTCTTTGAGACGAAAGAACTTTTTTCTTTTCTTGGTTGTACGTCGATCGCAAATTATTAATCTTTTTTTTTACAATTTCCACTGATATGTTCAAAATATCAGCTATTGTAGCATAAGCTTTATTTCTAGCAGTAAGATCCTTGTATTCTTTACATCTAACATCCCATAAACACTTCATGTTATAATAAAGATCAATAAACTGGTCGAGATCTTCCGGCGATAATTTATTTTCGGCCATTTTAAATGAATAATACTATTTCACTCGTAACGCTACTCGGTTCAACGTCAACTCGAAACTTAAGTCGTATACGGCCTACGAGCTCTCATTTACACATACGAAATCGCATAGGAGTACTCTACTCGTATCCGAGTTACTCGTAAATGTAAACGCCGCTTCAGAGTAACTGTTATCCTCTGAACAAGCAACAGATTACTTTGTACCCTGAAATTCGTGCCGACAACTGTAGTTATCCGACAAATAAGTCGTGAATATGCGCAGTTTGCATGTTATGAATTTGGTTTTTAACATAAACTAACCTTAAAAGTGTTTTTAAAGCTCGCTGCTTTTACATTCTTGTAATTATAATCAATAAAACATGGAAGATCTGTTAGATTTATTTGAGTCAGACGATGAAGACATTAATATTTTTCGGGAGCCGAATAACATTCAAGAGCGAATTAATAATTACGTTAAATGGAATGATACAGAATTCTATCAAAGGTTTCGATTAACTAAAGATATTGTTAACACTTTACATAATCAGATACAGCAGGACTTGATTCACAGAACTGACAGGTATGGTTGTTAATCAATTTGATAATCTTGATGTATAATTAACGTTTCTTTAGAAATCAAGCAATCTCACCTATGGAACAGTTATTAATTGCCCTAAGATTTTTGCAACGGGATCATTTTATGCAGCAGTTGGAGATTTAACTGGTATTCACAAGACAACTACGGGGAAAATTATAGAACGTGTTTGCACTACTCTTGTCCGATTAAGGAACAATTACATTAGATTGCCAAATAACGCTAATGAAATTCGGGATGTACAATCAAATTTTTATGATATTGCTCGTTTCCCAAGAGTAATTTCAGCGTTAGATTGTACACACATTAAGATACAATCACCAGGTGGCAATGACGCAGAAAATTTTCGTTGTCGGAAAGGCTTCTTTTCTTTGAACGTACAAGCAATGTGCGATTCAAAGTTATTATTTCAAAATGTAGTTGCTCGATGGCCGGGAGCTACACATGATAGCACAATTTTAATAATTCATTTGCCTGTGCTCAGTTTGAGGGAAGACAACAATTAAGAAATTGTTTGATACTTGGAGACTCTGGATACCCTTTACGAAATTATTTAATCACTCCAATTCCTGAACCACGAGATGAAGTTGAGAGATTATTTAATGAATCTCAAACCCGTACAAGGAATGTTATTGAAAGAAGTTTTGGAGTGTGGAAGAGGAGATTTCCAATTTTATCTATGGGAATTAGATGTAAATTACCATTAGCGCAAAAAATAATAATCTCTTGTGCAGTACTACACAATATAGCTATTTTAAATGGTGATAATCTGCTAGATGATATTGAAAATGTAGTAGATGAAGAAGGTGAAGAAAATGTGGCCAATGTGGAAGTTGTTGAAGAAGGGGATGGTCGAAGAGAACTTCTCAATTATTTTCAAACTTTATTGTAAATTATGTATATATTTTAAAAATACTTACAAAGTTAATAATTTTATAAATGATTTGAATTTTTTTCCAATAATAATTTAATTTTAATTTCCTGTTCATCAATTTGTTTTTGAACCAGTTGTGTTTGTTTTTCATAAAATATTCTTGTTTGATTACGTATTTCTAAATCTTCTTGTAGAATTTCCATTTTTAAAGCATGTTTTTTTTTTATATTCATAATCTGCCTGTTGCACTTCATACTGTAGTTGTACAAGTTCATTTTTATTTTCAGCAAGTGTCGAAAACTTTTCGTGGGCATTGGGTACATGTTTCTTGACATGCAAACTTGATGTCTTTCTTGATTTTAATGTAGCTGACCACTTTCTTTTTGATGATGTTTTTTCCTGTAAATCAAATAAAGACATAATTTATTGCTAATTTGAAAATGTGTAAATACCTGTTCATCAACAGATTTCCTTGTGCTGGCCTCTACTGTTCGATTGACTGGTTGTTCAATAATCTAAAATTAATGTTAGTTTTGAAAATGTTACTAGGTATACCTATTTTAATTTACTTCGGTTTCAACATTTTCATTCTCTTTATTTTCTAGAAACAATTACAATTAAATATGCTTTTGTAATGCACCATTATAATTATATTACCTTCGACTTCTGGTTCCTCTGTGTGGGTGTTATTTGTAGTTTCTAAAATAACTAAGTATACTTATGCATAAATACATAGTAATTATATTTACCATTAAAGTCAGAAATTTCGTCACAATCTCCAACTGATGGTAGTCCTTTTATAGATACTGTCAATATCTCCAACAATTGTTCTTCATAATCTAAATAATCTTTTGTTTCCGTAGTAGCACCACCTCCAGTGAGAAACATTGCCCTTTTCTTAGCTGCTACTTTTGCGTAAATCTTTTTGAGGCATTCGTATTTAAGTCTTAGATCTAAAACAAAAATAGATATGTAATACAAAAAAGAAATTAGGATGTAACAAACTTACTTTCCGCTGTCCGAAGTTGAATGCCACAGGTAGCATTAAATTTTACGGCAATGTCGCCCCATACAGATTTTTTTCTTGCCAAGTTACAGCATCACTTTTTTATTCTCAACTATATCTTTATGTTCTAATACTAAATTTATTAAAGTTCGAATTTCGTTCGCTTGAAAATTGGTTGACCGTTTTTAGCATTTAACTTTTTTCCATTTTGAATACAAAATCTACTGCCGTAATGTGATCGCTTCGAAGAGTTATAGAAAAGTAATCAGTGATGGCTTAAATGTCCATACCCATCTATACATACCTACTTGAAATTCATATTACCTCACTCCGTCTAATGTTAAAACGGGGTTCACATCTAGGCAGTTAAATGCAGCATCAAAAAATGCATAAGTACATGCATTTTTTAATGCATGCAATTTAATTGCAAAGTCCTTCACACTTGTGCATTTTTCGAATTGTTCCTCAATTTTAGGGAAGGGATTTTATTATTTACCAACTGTTGCCAGTATTTATATTGGTAGAAGAGTATTTTCTTAACGTTTACGTTTACATAATCTAAGGAAAGTGTTTGTTGCGAAATGGACATTGAAAAAGTAGCATTAGTGACCATAATTGCGGCTTCCGCATCCATATTACTGAGGAAACGCAGATGGTGGATAAGACCATGGATTAAAAGACGTGAAACAAACTCAGAAGGGAATATACATTTGCTTCATACAGAACTGGCTGAATTAGATACAGAAAATTATCGGAACTTTATTCGAATGGATGAACAAACTTTTAATGAGTTATTAAAATTAGTGATACATGATATTGAAAAACAAAATACAAAATTTAGAAATTCTATTTCGGCTAGGGATCGACTAAGTATCACTCTACGATATTTAGCAACAGGAGAATCCTACAAAAGTCTTTCCTTTTCATTTAGAGTAGGGCACTCCACAATATCACAAATTGTTCCGGAAGTGTGTATTGCAATTTATAGAAACCTAAAAGCAAAGTATTTAAAGGTAAGAATATTTACTTTGACTGACATGTTGCAGATACACCTATATTTTTAGGTTCCCACAACCACTGCTGAATGGTTACAAATTGCTCATCAATTTGAAACGAAGTGGAATTTACCACACGTCTTGGGTGCATTGGACGGTAAACATATACTTATAAAGGCTCCTACTAATCAAGGATCTGCTTACTTCAATTACAAAGGAACACACAGTATTGTTCTATTAGGTTTAGTAGATGCTGACTATAAATTTCTATATATTGACATCGGGAGGAATGGACGAATATCTGATGGAGGAATATTCAAAAATAGTACCCTTGCTGCAGCCATGAAGGACAATAAATTAAATTTTCCTGAGGAATCGACATTAGCAAACGGAACAATGCCTGTTCCATATGTAATTGTAGCTGATGCCGCTTTTCCACTTTCGCACAACATTTTAAAACCTTTTCCATTACGAAATATGACTGTGGAGCAACGGATATTTAATTATCGATTAAGTCGAGCAAGAAGGGTAGTGGAAAATGCGTTTGGCATTTTAACTAATAGATTTCGGGTGTTGCTAAATACAGTAAATTTAGGTTCAGATAAAGCACGAACAATAACATTGGCATGTGTTGCTTTGCACAATTTTTTGAGACATAAATCTTCTCACGTGTTTGAAATAGACAATAACATTGATAGGAGGTTTACTTTTGCTTACGGTCTAAGCCAACAATCTGGTAATAGAGCGAATCAGTCAGCATTAAGATCTCGTGATGAATTTATGAGATATGTGAATGGAGCCGGTGCAGTAGATTGGCAAAATGACAAATTTCATTAAAATTTCTGTGTATTCGTTAAATACTTTAATTTTACATACACATCTCTAAAATACATTACATTTTATATAAAATTAAATTTAATATTGTGCATCAATAATTTGCGAAAAGATTACTTTTTTAATTCTTTTACGGTATTAACATCTTTCACTTTCCGTAATTCAGCAGCAATCATTCTGAAAATTAACAAATAATTATACTTTCTAAAACAGTTTGTACAATCATACTTTCCAAATAAATCAAACTCATCATCTTCACGTGGCTTTTTATTTCTGTGCTCCTGTAACGTATCAAGAGCTGACTTCAATACAGATGTAACTGCTAAGGAGTTGTGTTGTTTGCTTTTATGAGAACTATCACGGCTTCGGGTTGGTGTGGATGACCCTGAAGGTTGTGTTGGCGTACTTGGATAAAAACTATCTTGGTACTCTTCTACCGAACCCTCAAAAATTATACCTTCCATTTCTTCTGTATTTACGTCACTGACAGATTCCTGATTAAAACTTATGTTTTACGGACACTGACATACAGAAAAGGTACTTACAGTTACTTCTAAATTTGTTTCACTTTCTACAACTGGGTCACCTTCGTGTAAAAACTGCAGTAAATCAAAACACCATAATTTTGAAATGTACGCTTCAGAGGATGCACCACTTGATAAATATTGTTGTAATAGAGCTCGTTCTTTTGAATACTGTGTTTTTAAAATATGGATCTTCTTTTTAATGTCATCTTCTGTAAGATTGAGGCACTCGTGGGGGTACTTTTCAATTAAATGAGTTTTAATAAATATTATTGCTTCCATCCGTTTTATTTTATTTTTGTAGTCCGAACTCGTGGTGGTATAAAGTAAACATTGGGATTCGTAAAGGGCTATCAAATCTTTTACAATTTCACGCGTCCAACCGAATGTACGATTTTGTTTAAGCATTATTAATAATATTTCAGAAACCAAACAAATTTTAACGTTAACCACAATCAACAAACAAACTCGTCCACCAAACACTTGTTGCAACCTTAACACTGATATTAGCTACTTTCTTTTGCGTTGCAATTCGAATCATAACACGTTGTGATCTAATCGCCAGTGATCTTTTGGAATGGGATCCATCCCCACTTCAAAAATTTTAGGATCGTGATATGTATTACTGAATCCTATATTTTATTGGATTCATCTAACTGTGAAAACATACATAACCTATAACCTCATAAAAAATGTGTAGCAACAATCTAAAACAATTACTTTTCGAATGTAATGGCACCACGGTAGAGCTGTTAATAACAGCTGAAGAGCACGAAAAAGCCACAAAAGGTGAGTAAATGTGCTATTATAAATATAAGCATATTAATAATTGTTTAGGTACATAGATTTGCTGTATGCACAAAATCTCTTCGATAGATATGTCAATGATAAAAATAATAGTGAACTGGAGGAAATCAATCTTGAGGATCAACAGGTCAAAGAAGAAGCATCTTATGAATCGTCATGGTCTGAAGCTGAAACAATGTTTTTCATTTCTTTGTACGAACAGCATAAGGATGATTTCAGCCATGCCAAAAACGTAAACATGTGTGGATCTTGATAGCGGAACAGATGGCAGCTCGTAATTACATTGTAAGTAGCTATTAACTGTTACTTACTATTTAATTTATTATATTTATGTTTCATTGTTTATAGCGTGATGCTGTTAAATTAGAAAGAAAGTGGACAAACCTTATGAGAGTGTACAGAGCCATTAAAGACAATAAAGGTCCCAAGAAATCAGGACGAGGAGGCCAAAATTATAAATATTTTGAACGTATCGATGAAATTGTGGGTAATAAACCTTCTAACACTCAGTCTCACAATACTGTGTTACAAATTGGAGTAAACAATGAAGAGATTACACCTGTAAGAGTTAATGATGATGAGCAAACTTCATCCGATTTTGAAGTTGAGAGTA
Organism: Abscondita cerata; assembly: GCA_030710515.1. Classification (NCBI taxonomy): domain Eukaryota; kingdom Metazoa; phylum Arthropoda; class Insecta; order Coleoptera; family Lampyridae; genus Abscondita; species Abscondita cerata. The sequence goes on along the minus strand of JALBCR010000441.1, from coordinate 83,854 downwards.
TCGTGCATCAGAAAGAAATTACTGGTGTACTTACTAACGGCTCCAAACGAAGGAAAAGTAATTCAGTGACTTTGAATAAGCAAATAATGCTGGAAAAAGCTGAGCGGCACAGGGAATTAATCGAAATTGAAAAAGAAAAATTGATAATAGAAAAGCGAAAAGTGGAATTATTAGAAAAGCTTGTAATGTTACAGAACAAAACTTAGTCATCAATTGTTGACCAACTTCTGTTTATTGCTAATAAACTACATTTGTTCTTCAATAAACATTTCTTCATTTAAATCATATTTCATTTGACAGATATTGTGTAATACACAAGCTGCACCGATACAATTAACAATAAATGATACATTAAAATTATCAAATTATTGCAACCTACGAAATCTTCCCTTCAAATGCCCAAAAGCGTTTTCAATAACCATGCGTGTGGACGAGTGTCTATAGTTAAAATCCTTCTGTTCATTGGTGAGATGTCCATTATCCTTTATAGCGGTCAGTATCCAATGAAACGAGGGGTATGCTGAATCGCCTAGCAGTTTATATTTTCCATAAAACAACCTATCTGAGTTTTCTACTGCTTCTTTAAATAACAAAGAACGTCTCAAGACTCTTGCATCATGCATTGAGCCTGGTTCTCCAATACTAACGTCTAAGAAACATAATGATGAATTAACAACAGCCTGCCCCAGGTAGAACATTTACGTTTCAAAAACGTTTCACGTACGTACTCGTGGAACGTGAAACATTGGGTAAAACGTCCCAAAGTTGTTCCAAAGAAATCATTCAAAACGTAAAATGTCCGCCCTCAAAAACGTTCCAATTTAGAACGTTCCATTTGAATGTAGATGAAACGTAATTTAAACGTTTTAGAAACATACGCAGTACCAAATTCAAAACGTTTCTCAGTAGAACATTTACGTTTCTAAAACGTTTCACATACGTTCCCGTGGAACGTAAAACATTGCGTGTAACGTCTCAAAATTGTTCCAAAGAAGTCATTCAAAACGTAAAATGTTTGCCTTCAAAAACGTTTCAATTTGGAACGTTCCATTTGAATGTAAATGAAACGTGATGTAAACGTTTTAGAAACATACACAGTACCAAATTCAGAACGTTCTGTTTAAAGCTAAATTTACTTTTGTGAAAACGTTTTAAGAACGTTACTAGGAATGACTTATACTGTAGTTCTGAACGTTATTAGAACCTTCCAAAAGCTAACAATTTAATTCAGGCTTAATAATAATAAAAATTATTTTCTTAATGAAAATCATAACCGCTTGCCTAATTTTGATTGAACATTGAACAGCAGTTATGTTTTATAAATGCGGTGATCTGATTAGATTTTTTCAAAACTTTATATAAATAATGAATAATAGAATTATCATTAGTCAAGTTGTTAAATTATTTGTTTCTTTCTGATGCTTTTATATACAACCGGTATCACTATACGTTTTAGATATGGTTCAAGTAATAACAGTTGTGGTGCTTATTATAGTGCGTTGTGTTTTATTACATCACAGGCATATATGCCTATAGATGTATATCTTAATGTACAAGTTCAAAATTAAAAAAATTTAAGGTATATAACGTGTATATATTTCGTAATATCTACAGATCAAAATTTCATTGTTATTAGGATTTGTGATCTTTTTAATTCTGTTGAGGCGTGTTCTGACCTTCTAAACCAATTTGAGGTATGTTGTTTAAACTCGTCTTTGGTTAGGTTCGGATGATTTTTCTTATTGCTCCTGAAACAAACAACATATGATAAAACTGACTTTATTAAGTTTGATGTAAATACCTTCCAAAGTTGCGTTTGCTTTAGGTCTTTGATGCTAAAGTTTCCTTTAGCTTCTGTCCAAGCGCATTTTTGGCCAATTCGGCACCATAAATACTCTCCAGGCACTTTCGAATTGAGTTATCTGGTCGAGCCGCCATGTAGAGTTTTAAATGTGATACCTGTGTAACAGAAAGGTAAATATAATATTACTGACATCTATGTTCTAATTTTATATTAAAAAACTTGCAGATGAAGCTGTTACTTAAATATAATAATTAAATTAAAGAAAAAAATTTCAGTTTTCTTGATTATGTAGGTTAAAATGACATCAATACTATTACTATTATTTATTTATTTTGGATCAAAAATTAAAAATACATGGGGTCTTTAAAAGTATGGCTTTGACACAAGAGTAAAGTACCTTTATTTTTGATAGAATCGAAAATTCTCATATAATATATCTGTAAATGTTGACCACGTATCAGAAACTTTTTGAACATTAAGTAATACATTCAATCTAGTTACTCCGGCAATTATTAGAAATGTAATAGAAAAATTTGCTCAAGCTTGAAAAGAGACGGTGGACATGTTGTTTATAAAAAATCATTAGAGATTTGTTTTTATGAATGAAATGTGTTGAATTGCATTTTCAAAATAAATCATAGTAACTACATATTTGTCTATTTCTAATATTTCTTACCGAATAAACGTAACTTTTAATCCCTATCGAAATCTTGAAATTACAATTAAAATATTTTAAGAACAATTTATAAATAAAATGAAAAAGAGTCAAGTAGAAGGATGTGATTTCATATTAAGGAATAGTTTTTAATTCTGAACAACGTTTATAGCCAAAGTTTAATATTGTCACAATAAGTAAAGATATTTTACTTCTGTACCAAAATCGTATTTTTAAAACACCTCGTATATGGTTTGAAAAAATTGACATCTGATAATTTCATTTTAGGTTTTAGGCTATGTACAACTTTTTATGAAGAATAACTTTTTTTCTATAAAATCAATAATAAAAAAGTTTTCCATATGTTGCCAACTTTTGTTGCAGTTATGTAACATGTATAAAAAAATGTTGTACATATAAATATAAGACTATTTTCATCTGTGCATCCACCAAAGTTTATTGTGTTTTCTTTAAATTTAAGTTATTACTAGAAATCAATATTTATAATTACATATTATGAACGTATCTATAGCGCTGCTAGAAGAGGGGCTTGATGACCGCAAGTCATTTCAAGCGCAAATATCCAAAATTAAAAAAGGAAAACAAATTTTTTGTATATCTAAAATTATGTCAATGTTCTTACATATTTTTTATGACGTCTTCGGACTCCAATTCTTTTCGAAGTCTATCACTTCCTCAGTACTTAATAGAGGCAGACATTCAATTGGCTGGCATATATTCAAGGCATCCTCCGTATCTGTCGTTGTCCTTTTCGTATGTTTAAGGCGACATTGACTTTTGCCAATTCATCTAGAATAAAATTTTGTTTCAGTTGAAACTCCTCTAACTTTTTTCCATGTTTTTGTATGCTTTAGTTGCGCTATTGGCAGCGGCAGTGTTTTCTTCCACAGCTGTTAATACTGAACACAAAATTGGTTATTAGTATTAAAGGATATGATGCAATTATTAATTCAAATTACCTTGCAAAAGAAGGTTCTGATTATTGCTACTTCCATCAGAAAGTAGAGTCTCATCCTCGACCTCTTGTCTTAATGAATTTGAAAAATCTTCATGATTCGTAGATACAAGTCTTGAAGATGTAGAGGAAATTGATAAAACCGGAGATGGAGATGCTAATGGCATCAAATTACGACTATAATTAGACACATTCGTATCTAAATCTAAAGCAGTTGATGTTGAAAAACTTTTGTCTTTCTGCAGCCCCTGCCTCTTTCATCGCCACTTGTTGATGACTCATCTTTTTCTAATTTTGTAATTTTCTTCGTGCATCTAGTAACGTATCTAAAACATATAAGATACTTAGATTGTAGTTAAAAAAACACTTAAATTTTGTGCAATCGCAGATTGTTTCTCTATTACATCTTAAATGAGATAATTTAGGTAATACTTACTACAATATTTTAGAATTTGGCACGAATGCTCTATCCAGTCAATTTCCGGTATAGCCCTATTTCTGACTAGAGCGGCAAAGTTTTTTGTATTCAACGGCCATTTGCATATCGCTTGGTCATTATCATCAAAATTTAACCAAGTCCTTGGTACGGCCTCAATTTTCAAATCTGACGTAAATTGCACAACGCAGAAAGGTTCCTAAAATAACAATATATTACAAGTAAGGTAAAAATATTTCATTATACCTAAAGAATCATCAAAACCGATCAAGAAGGGAAGTTATTGTAAATAAATAAAATAATGCATCCCGCAGATTGCTTACTAAGTATATGTTTTTTGTAATTAAATATGTCTGTTGTAAAGAAGAAATAATTGATATTCGTGAGATGTTTATACTAATTTGATTACACTGTGTGAAGCAATTCCATTGCAATACTAGTACTAGGAGTATTTGAATTAATGAGAATGCATTTTCTAGTTAATGATTTCATCGGATATTGGTTCACAACAAATTTTTCCATTTGAAAGGTAAATATTCCCAAAACTCTAGAATCGTAAGGTTCTAAATAGAAATACGATGGATTTCTAAAAGTTTTGACTTTTACCACATTGTCGAATAAAATATCTCTAACTTGCAGAATTTCGTCAGTTTCAGAAATAAAGTAGTCTCCAAGATTAATTGTTTTTAAAGGTGATTTTTTCCTTTTTCTTTTTGGTGGTTCCCTTTTTCAATTGTTCGTTTTATTAGCTGTTGTAGTTGCATATTGGAACCACGAACGCAATTTTTAATTTCCTTCATAAAATTTTCAAAACGGAAAGCACTGAAACTATCTAGAGGTCCATTTCTCTCTACATCAGCCGTTAGGTGTATTAAATTATGCACGTTATAGGTTATGCTATTTTCTCCATAAAAATTCCAAAATCTTCCACAAAACTACGTAATAATTTTTCTGCATTTTTCAAATGAATTTGGTTTTGTGATAAAATAGGGTGACATAATAAACGAATAGCAACATGTAATAATCGAAAGTGAGCATACTGTTGCTCTGATAATACACCTTCTAAAATATAAACTCCTGTATACAAAAGAAACTGTCTAAATTCAGTTGCTTTCCATTTATCAACAAAATCAAGGGTTCTGGGTTTTCGAGAAAATATGTAATTCGGTAAAACTGTCTTTAATATTTCTAATTTATTATTGATTTTTTAATATTTTCTGGAAATAGACGTAACCCTTGTTTTCCTCTTATTAAGATAATAAGCATTTTTTTCATTACACCTAATAAAACTAAGTGCATATAATCTAAGGGTATTTGATTAATTATATCAAAATTTTGTAGTTTTTCCAAGGGTGATACTGCTTTGTGGTATTCCTCTTGTACTTTCTGACGAAATGAAGCATTAGTCCTTAACTGGCATTCCGTGTCGGGATAAGTCATACAATTGTGTATGTATGTTCCCTCGGTGAAGCATTTGTTGCAACCTACAGCAGCATTATGTCCTTTGACGCAAAGTATAAAAGCTTTTGCGGGTGCATCGCATATAATATTGTTCAATTTAACTTTAATATTTTTTCCATTTTTAAAGTAACCCCATCTCTTTGAATCACATTCATGTCTTCTATAAATAGCTGTAAAAACGTGTTGACATCTTTTGGTTTCTGTATCCCATGATAAGCTCCAATTATAAAATTCTAGATAACTCCACAATATTACCTAATATTGGCCAAAAGATGAATTTTGAGATATTGGCAATCCGTCAATATTAACATCAATTGTAATTTCATTTGGGATTTTGTTGTATTCGTAAATACTTTCACTTTTGAAACATGTCGAAATACCTTTCTGTATCCCTAAATGACTATAGTGACCTGGTTCCACAGATATAATATTGCATGATCTGGGTGTTTGTAGAAGAGTTTTTGTAGATTTAGGAACTTTAAGATTTTCTTCCCGTAGAAGTATTAGTAATTTATCTACATGTGTGTGAGCTATATTGCAATTAACAACCCAAGCAGCCAATTTTGAGTAAAACTACTGTTCTCCTTACTGTCCCAGTAGTTCTGCACGTAATCGTCGCTGTGGTTTGGATTAAGGTATGAAGTAGGAAAGACCTCATCCACTTGTATGGTAGGAGACAAAAGCGTTTCTTTTTTGTTTTCAGTTGAAGGGCCAGGTACTGCTTGCGACTCTATTTGCATTGGTTGAGTGTTGAACTCTGCATTCTGGGTTTCTTTAACAATTTGTTTTAGTCGCTTCTGCTGCTGTTGCTTTTCCAAGCATATCAAGCGTCTAATGTGTCTTTTGAGTAACCGCCATTCTGTATGACAAAAATTAAAATGTTATGAGTTTTCTAGATTTCCTTTATATTGTAAAAATAAAGTTAAATGAACAATTCTGATTTCTATTGCGTATTGCTTGCTATTTTCCTTCACCTTGTAATTGCGATGAAAGAAAATTCCCGGTTCAATATTCAATATTTTTTTCTACAATTTAATTACTAGTTTGAAATTTGAATTGTTTAATTCCGAACAAAATTATATTTATATCAAATTCCTTTTAGAAAAGATGTTAGTCTAAAAAATTATGTTGCTTGAAGTTTGTTATACGTACAATAATTTAAAAAAATTCCGACAAAGCATTCGAGATTTCTTAATCGAAATTGATTCAAAATATTTGAAAGTTCGTTAATAATGAAAATATTTGATAACTTAATTTGAAATACAAAACCTGAACATGATCAAATCTGGCCACTTAATATTGTGCTGAACTTTGTTTTCAATGATAATAATAATAAGCTTAAATTCGGATTAAAACAAAATTGACCTTCAGAAAAGTATCTTCAAACATCTATTTAATTTACAGTTACAAATGCGAAAATAGTTTTGAATTGATTTAATAAACGTTTGTTAACAATCCGGACCAGTAAATGGTAAAAATCCTGAACCTCAAATTAAAACAATCCGTAGTTCATTGATTGAACTTAGCCGATCAGGTAAATTAACAATTATTACTAGCTAGCAGCATCGATTATATCAATGCCTGCAGGTAAAAATTTCAACGGTATCACGTGATCGCCTACATCCTAACTTTTCATGGTAATCGGCACATTACAGTTTGATTGTGAATAAAATGTAATACCGTTTATTAAAAGTAAAATCAGGAAATTAGTCGTTCCGTTTTGGAATAGCAAAATATTTTCTATAATAAATTTAAACTTAAACGTTTGATATAAAAACTTTTAGTTTACTTTGTCTATAGACAAAGAAGTGTCAGATTTTAATACTTAGAAAGTAGGTGATATCAGATGATTAATTTTTATTCATTTTTATATTTCATTCAGCAACCTTCTTTTACTTATACAGTAAAATCCGCTTAATGTGATCACTTTGGGCCAGATATATTTTGATAACATTAACCGATTAACCGACCGATAACAATAAGGGGATTGAGCGGCTGCATTGCTTTGACCCATTTTTGAAAGTTTATCGTATTTTTCTATAATTTCCGCTTTCTTTTAACGAGAAATTTGAATGCACAAAATTAAGTGCACATTTACAAAAACACCCACACCCTCTGAAAAGAAAATAACGTGGTTTAAAAAGAAAATAAAAACGTAAATGTTCACAAATTCATTTTAAAAAGTTAGATCAATGTGTTTGATATTCTTGGAAGTGAAAAATAAACCGTTAGTCCGCATTAGTCTTTGTGTAGGGATTAAAATAAGCAACGTGTTTTCTAAAGAAACTTGTCATTTAACCATAAATTTACTTAGAAAAGGATTTTATTGTGCTTGAAATTCCTCGAAAGTGGTAACAATACCCGATTTTTGATCACATTACCCGGTAATTTTTGCATGTAGACTAATTTAAACGATCGGTTCCCGGTCAAAATGATAACAATAAGCGACCGATAACATTATACGTGATCACATTTAACGGATTTTACTGTATAACGGCTAAACACAAAATCAAATTGACGAATGAATGAATTGCTAAACCAATTTTGCTCTGTAGACTTTTAATTCTACTCATTTACTTGGGCTAATAGTCTGATATCACCTTTAGTTATGTGTTTGTATGTACTACGTGCAGATCTACTTACCGAAGCTGTTTCAGACATGTTTCTTAACTTAATTAAGTTTATTATTGTTCAATTCACTGCTGGCCCCACTATAACACTAATCACTACTATAACACTATAATACAAAACACAATAACTATTTATAAAAAACTCTAAAATACGGAAATTTAATCACGCTACTAGTACGATGCTCGATGCACAATCAGCTATGGAAAGACATTAAGTAGTTGGTTAAATATTTGCGCGGCAGTACATCACTTTGTTGTTTGGAAAATATTTTTTTTGCATTGTGCGTGGGGTGGTGGATGACCTTCTAAAAACTTGTTTTCTCTGTTAAATGCAAAGTTGACAAGTGCGTTTAAAACATGTCATACCACCAAACCTATATACCGTTGTATGTTTCATGTAGTTTTTACTGTGATGATTCAATTGGATGTAATCAGTACATAAAACGTAAAATAATTTACAACGTTATTTCTACTTTTACTGAACCTATGTAATACTTTTCCACCATCTCAAGCATTTTAATTATTTATCATTTGTCATCTAAAAACAGGTAGCTTAAGTGTGACATGAGTAACATAAATAGAATATCACAGAACTGTTGCACATGTAGAAAGTTTCAAAACTTACAACAAAAGCATTTCTTTACGACTACATATATCTTTTATATTTCGAACCAACGCAACGTTCCATAAACACTTTTTAAAACTCTAAAGTGACGTTTCCAGTACACCATATACGACTTAAATAAAACGTCCCCTTTATGTCCCATCGTAACAACGTCTGAACTTTTTTAGAACGTTTCGAAACAAACCCCCAAATGAATTGCTTTGGAACGTTCTCAATATTACGTTTCATGCGCACGTTCCATAAACGTGATTTGAAACAGCTAAAGAAAACGTTCCAGTACGGACAAATATATTCCTTAATTGAAACGTCCATTATGTTCCAAAAACGTTTTGTTCTACCTGGGTAGATGTTTGTGTTACATGTTTTTTTCGTCTTGTTAAAATTTCTTTCTCGAACAGTTGTTCTATGTCACATAACATATCGTTTAACTTATTGTTTCCTAATTCACGTGCAAGCATTTTTAACGAATTTACAGAATTTAAACTTTGATTTAATGGTGTAGGTGTAATTTCACATTCACTGACAGTTGCTGAAGATTCGTCTTCTTTTAGATCTTCATTAGTGTTTGCCGTATCTTCCATAATTTCGTTTACCAGTTCGCTCTCCCAATCTTCAGAAGTATCACACGTTTCTAGATTTTCGGAAAAGCCTGTGTCAACTTGTATGGAAACTTGTTGTCCAAGACTCTCAAGTTCGTTCATGAGGTTGCATTCGTTCTCCCTCTAAATTAGAATTTGTTTCAATACCACATGCACTAAAACACTTGGAAATTGTTCCTTGCTGTACATTTTCCCACGCTGCGATTATCCACTTTACGGAGTCGTACAGATCAACTTTTTTAACCAGTTCTTGAACGTTGGTTGCTTCATCCATTTTAGCTACAAGGGATGACAGAATTCGTCGTCGGTAGTAAAGTTTGAATGATTGAATAATTCCCTGATCCAATGGCTGTAACTTGCTTGACGTATTGGCGGGTAAAAATTCAATTTTTACATTTGTTAACTCTACATCACTGGGATGACAAGGTGCATTATCCAACAATAACAACACATTTCGTTTCTCCTTTCTTTTCTTTTCGTCGAATCTTCTCAACCACTCAGTAAAGATTTCACGCGTCATCCACGATTTTTTATTTGCAAACCAGTGCACGCCTAATTTTCCCATATCCACATTTGTAAAACATCGAGGTCGTAACGACTTGTTTATAATAAGAGGCATTTCTTTTTTCCCAGTTGCGCTAGCACATAACAAAACCGTTATCCTCTCTTTTGGTTTTTTGCCTCCACTGCAATCTTTTGATTTTACAGTGAGGGTTTTATCTGGAATTGCCCGAAAAAACAGACCAGTTTCATCCGCGTTGAAGATGTCCTCGGGTGCGTAATTATCAGTGATGTCAGGGTGTCTTGTAATCCAATCTGTTAGGTCATCGTCTTTCACACTTGCCTTTTCTCCGCAAATTGCACGGAAAAATAATATTGTTTCTAGTACAGAAACTGCGCAGCCATCCATTGCTTCCGCAAAAGTTATCAATTTTAACAAATTTGCATACATTCTAGCTTTTTCTTGTAGAATAGGACCACTGATCGGTAAACCTCTGGATCGAGCACCATCAAACCATCTCATAGTCAAATCATTCACCTCTTTATACGTTTGATGTGAATCACGTTGTAAATTTCTGTTGCCGTTATTTCTCCACTTTTGTTTAAGGCTCCTATCTACCCGACTTTGAATACCCTAAATCGTATGTTAGCACTTTAGTTGCCCTGCAATAAGTAATCATCCGATAAGTTTCACTTTTCGTGGACACTTAAAAATAGTATAAAACTTTGTCATGTGTGAATTAAAATCCATTTATATTTAAATATAATCATTGTAAATCACTTCAAAGTTACCTCATCTTTGAACTGTCTTGTAAAACTAATTAATTTCTAAATCAAATTTTTGAAACACAGGTTGCATGGCAAAATGTTTAAAGATTACATTTTTCCAAGATTTTTACAAACCATCAAATTACAATAGAGTAATTACTAAATTAGTAACATGTTTTAAACGGCATATTGCGGCATGCATAGTGGCGCCGCCGACGAACAATTTCCTGTTGGTTGATAGCAATACGTTTTCGGATCTTTGCACTTTTATTGCAATAAGCAAATAATATCCTACGTTTATTAAGCAGTTTTCATTTAGGTAGCTTTTATAGGTACAACAAAAATGAGAAATGCGTTTCATCTAATATAATAAATAGTTTATGTGTCTAGTGGAGCAGAAAAAATTATTTGGTTTAACATTTAATAGCCTGTAGAAATACTGTAAAAATTTTGTTCGATAATTTCGAGTTCCTACAATGGATTAGGTAATAAAAATTCGGTAAAAATAGTAAGAATTTATTGCACCAAGTGTAGCAAGAATGAAAACTTGAAAGCTGTTAAAGTACACATTTAAACATTCACAAAAAAAGGGTGTTTGTTAATGCTTTGTCAACCTTAAAAAATGGAACCAGGAATGGTGGTAGTAACCATAGATATTGTATTTTGTCAGTATTAATGTTCCCTTCGACAGTTAATCATCGTTTGTGTATTTTAAACTGTGAAATGAGTGATAAAAGAGTGAGACCAAATCACAGATTTGGTACTAAAGCTAGAGCTTGGCCTAGTGTGAAATCGTATAGAAGAAAAAACAATCTTGCTAAATATAATGAAAGGTTCGTAGAAAAAAATCTAACATCTCTTTAAGTTGTTGTAAATAATTATTTTAGTCGAAAAGTACAAAAGCTAAATTCTCCGTTGGTAGAAACGGCAAATTCTCGTACTATAGAATTGCAATCATCAGATGTATCAACAGAAATGTAAGTAAACCTGAAAAATCGCTGAAAAACTTTATTTAGTATTATATTGTAACGTACCACCAAATTCAATAATTTCATTGCAACCAGGAAAAAAATTACTTAGCGAGGATAAATTTATACTATACAGGGTGTTATGAAAGTGAGGCTAAAAACCTGAGTTAACTATGACTGCTAAAGATGCAATTGCAAATTGTTTTGTTGTTAATTGAATGATGTAAATTAATTAATTATTTTCTTTCTTTGTCCTTATAGCATAGCAGTCGGATGCTGCAACCTTCTTAAACTGACTAATACTTAAACTCAGTAGGTGTTGTCAACCCATTGTGTCAAATTCTGCTTTTTTGGCCTCCTGGATAGTAATCAAAATAAAAGCATTGTAGACGTTAGGTTTTTGGTAGGTCTTTTTAATAACAGAACGTTGTAAAAAGTCCTACCGCACAAACAGTGGAGTTAACTTTTGGCCGACGTGTTTTCAAAAATATATTGAAAAATGTTTTAATTAAAAAATTTTATTGCGATCGTAACCTTTTAAAATTAGGTTAAAACACGACTAAGTGATGGCGACATTAAACTCGAATAAAACCGATATTTTACAAATAATTCTACACTTACGACAATAGAATCTATTGTAAAATTGTGTTTGTGTAGGTACTTTTGACTACTATAGTCAAAATTTAGGACATTTTACACTACTGTCATCAAAGGGCTTTGGTTTAAAAGATTCACCAAAACATTTTATTTATTTCGTTTTATACATGGTATTCCGAAATTAATGGGACACATAGCAATAGTAGATTCTTTACATCGAAATAATACGATTAAGCCCAACTTACCTTAATCTGTGAATAATAAAAAATGTTACAGGACCTTCAATTTAAAATGGTAATTCTTAGGAAGTTTTCAAACGATTTTTTGAAAATTTGGATTAAAGGGTTCAATGGGAAGAGAAAATGAATTCGTGTTTTATTTTGTTATAGACGCTATAGGGCGCTAGGATATGTACCCTCGTTGTTAAAAATTTATTGGTTATAACTTTTTTCTCAGGGTGTGTATGACAGTTTTATTAGAAAAATATTAACCTCCTATCTATTTTTGATAAATAAGGTATACTTATTTTAAGTCAATAAATTTAATTTATTTATAATTATTTGATTTATTCCTTGTTTTTCTATTGGATGCAGTTCAATTAGATTAAACAAGTTTTCACAAATTATTATCTTTATGATCGGTTAAGAGACACTTGGTTGTTTCGTCCTAATAGACGAGATGTTGGTCGTACCAAAAACTGTTACTCAAGAACAAGAGATGGATATTTTGATTCGGTTGACAGACCGCGGCAGCGCGTTTCCATGTTCCGCACGAAGTCCAGATTTAAACCCCATGAATTTCAGTATATGGGCTATTTTGAAATCAATCGTTTATAATGAGCCTATAAATACACGGGATGAGTTGTGGCAAGCAATTTATTAAGAAATGAACAAACATTATTTAATATTAGACAAAAACAAGAAATAAATTGAAAATGGTTAAATATATTGACATAAAACAAGTATATCTTATTTATAAAAAATAAAGAGGAGGTTAATTATTTTCTAGTAAAACTATCATACACACCAAATAGAATTGGATTCTGTGGCTTATTGTGTAAAGTAACATTCACAATTTTATTCCTACCACAATTTATTTTTAACTGTATACCAGTATTTCGAGAGCTTAGGTATACAGTTAAAAATAAGTTGTGGTAGGAATAAATTGTAAATATTACTTTATCATACACACCCTGAGAAAAAAATTGTAATCAATTTTTAACAACCAGGGCAAAACAAAACACTGTACCCTTTTTCTCGTTCCAGAGTACCTCCTAATTCAAATTTTCAAAAGAATTCTTTCAATACTTTCTAAGAATTTGTAGAATTTTGAATTCATAATTTCAAATTCTAAGCCTTGTAACTTTTTCATTATTCACAAACGGACTAAGGTAAGTTTGGCTCAATCGCATTATTTTGATGTAAGGAATCTGCTATTGCTCTGTGCACTAACTTTGGAACACCCTGTGTAGGTATTTCTTTTTTAGCCACATTTTTATAATCACATTTGCCTTGGATATAAATATAGTCGTAAAAAATTAGGGCGCAAACTACAAAAATTATGGGCCCAAATAAAAATAATCGTGACGATCTGTAGGGCGACAACAAAAGTGGTTACACTTTGTATCTTTTTAATTACTTACTTTAAACTAACTCAAAACAATGTGAATCGGAGGACTTGTAGTGGATAAAATTATATATTTTCAAAATACCGTGTGCTTAACAAAAAAATTTATTTTTAATATATTCACAATACGAAACTGAAAAAAAATGCAGAAAAAAATTACAGAATTGTCCCACTTTTTGTTATTACTCCGTACATACAAGGTGGTAATGATTTTATTATTTACATATATTGTTAAGTTTAAATTTTGTTTGGTGAAAAATTAAATTAAAATGTTTCATCAAACAAAATTACAATTTATACGGCTGTAGTTATATTTAGTTAAGTTTAAAGTAAATTACGAAACAATAATTTTTATTCTAGCAATCCTCTAAGTGTATATGACAACGAAACACCCTCAACCAGCAGATTACCGGAAAGTGTTGATTTAAACTTAGATGTGGAGGTAGACAAACTAATTCCACCATTTCGCCTGTCTGGAAGACGAATTGTAGATATTGAATATTTCTATAAAGAATTAGTCAATTTGGGCAATCATAGTAAATTGTTTTCATGTTCTTTAGAGAATATGATACCCGTTAAAGAAGTACGCCATGGTCTCACTTCGTGCATTACATTGAAATGTAATATGTGTCATTTTATCGCACCTTTATGTACTACAAATAAAAGTGACCCCATTTACTAGATGTAAATACAAGTGCTGTAGTTGGAATAATGGGCATTGGTACAGGATTTTCCCATTTGGAACAATTTTGTTCTTCTCTGGCAATTCCTACGATGTCTTCAAATACGTATAATATTTTACAAAATAAAGTTTGCGAAGGATGGGAAAAACTACAATTCAAGAAATGGAAGAAGCAGCAGCCGAAGAAGCAAAATTAGCTATAGAAGATGGTAATACGGATGAACATGGCACTCCATTAATTACAGTCGTTTGTGATGGAAGTTGGGCTAAACGTAGTTACAGAAGAAATTATAACTCTCTTTCTGGCACTGCAGCAATAGTGGGCTATAGAACCAAAAAGTAATTTTTGGGCGTAAGAAATAAATTTTGTACTACTTGCAAAAGAGCAGAAAATAAATTGTTAAAACCCAAAACCACCCGTGTTACAAAAATTGGTCGGGAAGTTCCACAAGTATGGAAGCAGATATTATCCGGATATAACAGTTCAAAATTGAATGCAAAAATCACCTCTTAAGAAATTTTTGCAACAAATTATATGATCTCGGAAGAAATACAGCAGTGGGTACTACAATTTTAAGAAACACATTACGCAATAATATTTTAAAATGAGAATTGGAGTCGTTAAAGCAATTAGACACCGAAAAGCTCAAATCAAAACATTAAATGCAAGCATAGAAGATTTAAAAACGACATCTTAAATAATCCTAGTCACGTATTTGGCGAGCATAAAACTGTGCATCAATAGGGTATTTCTGTAAAAATGCAAACCCGACGAAATTAACGTTTTAAGTGATTTTAAATTAAGCGGTTTGTACGAAAAATAATGGAAATTGTAAAGATTTTAGCAAATCATTCTAAGAGCTTAATCCACGATGTTGATAATAATAGTGTCGAACAATTTAATTCTATAATATCAAAATTTACAGGTGGCAAACGAATAAACTTTACCTTAAAACAATCCTACAGAGGTCGGTGTTTAGCTGCAGTAGTTTCACATAATAGTAAAAGACCAATATATAAAATTCAAAAAATGCTTAAACATGGTATTAGTCCCTCCAATTATGTTAAACGAATAGAAATTAGAAACATCAAAAGACTTCAAAAAACAAGAGAACAAAATCAAAACAAAACAAAACGAAGGACACAACGGAAACTGAGTTTTCACAAGGACGATAACGATAAAGATTATGGAGATCAATGTATGAAACCAGATATGGACGAAACGGAATTCAGTATTGCGAAAGACAATTGGTTAAAACAACTAAAAAAATCGGACGAACAACGAATTCAAATTGAACATAAAACAAGAGATCAAAAAGATTCGGAATTATGGTACAGCGTTAGGAAAAATTTATTAACTGCTTCCAACTTTGGAGTAATTTGTAGACGACGAGAATATACACCTTGTGCAAAGTTGGTGAGAACTTTATTAACTAATGTTGGAAGTTTTAGTAGATCTGCAGCCATCCAATGGGGACATATACATGAAACAGACGCTATTACACAACTATCGGAACAACATGGAGTAACTGTGCAAAAATGTGGCTTGTTTATAGACAAAAATATTTATTATCTTGGTGCATCTCCAGACGGTGTTATAGATAACGACTACTTAGTGGAAGTGAAGTGTCCATTTTCAGCAAGAAATTTAACGCCTGAAGAAGGTATTAAACAAAAAAATTTTATTTTGGAAATATAAGGACGATATTTATCATGTAAACACGGCTCACAAATGGTACTATCAAATACAGGGTCAACTTCATATTGCGGATCGAAAGTATTGCATTTTTGGAATATGGACCACAAAAGGTTTCAAATCGCAAGTAATTAATAAGGATGATGAATTTTGGAATGAAGAAATGTTGCCCAAGTTATCACGGTTTTACGAGCACTGTTTACTACCCGAACTAGTCGACTCTAGACTACAGCGTAATATGCCAATTCGTGAGCCCAATTATATATTAGATGCTTTGAAACAAAGAAAAAACAATGAATAAAAACGAAAAAAGGTTAGCAGATTTTGGAGAAAGCTTGAAGATTTCCAATCTACAAATTTCATTTACTAAATGAACTTTCGACTAAATAAACACAAAAACACATTTTGCTACTTTTTGATTTCATAAACAAACAATTACAAACCGCTACGTAATCGCAGCATTTAGGTTTTAGTAATCATGAGTTTTCGTAGATATTATGAACATAATATAATGTTTTATATTGTAGTACGTTATGTAATAAGCTTGTAATGAGTATAGAGTATAAAACGAGCAACAACATTATGTTATATTCCGTATACGGAATCGATTAAGAATGTTAATATATATATATATATATATATATATATATATATATATATATATATATATATAAATATAACAGATTAATTCTTATCATTTATTACATTACAATAATTGTAGTTGTCAGTTTTTTATATTTACTTAGAAACCTCAATTTCATTTAATGACGAATGAAGATAAAATGAAATAAATCGTTGAAATGGATCAAGTAACAATATCCGATGAACAGATATTACTATACGCGCTTTTCCCATGAAACGTCATAGAATAAGACCCTCCTTTCAGACTCTCTGTTTCAGTCACCTCTTTGTCGTATACAAGTTTAGACCTGGCTAGATAGTCCTCTTAAACTCATTTTTGTTTTTTAGAATAGCATGGATTTGTGTTTTTCCACAAGCGTATTTTTTAGCTATTTCCCTCTGAGACATCCCGCTTTCACTATCTTTAATTACTCTAATTTTTATTTCAAGCGATAAAGCTTTTTGCTTATAACCGCGTGTTGCCATATCAAAATGTAATAGATGCACTTTCTACAAAATTTGCAAATAAACTAAACTCAGGGTCAAGAATAATTAGTCACTTCAATCGGTTAATGGTCGTTTTCGCACGGTCGTGGTCGCGTTGTAGGGGTGGTCGTTTTACAGGAGTCTAGTTGCACAGTAAAAATAGGTAAATTCAATGGTTCTTAAAACATCTGGATCGTTTAATGGAGTGGTCGTGTTACGGGAGTGGTCGCTTTGGGGATTTTTACTGTATATCTAACGATAATATTCAAAGTATATCACAAGCAATATTAACGAACAGTAACTGTTTTGGGAAAGTATCTGCCGCTTCTTCTCCTAGACGACAAAATGAAGATGATTCTGTACATTACTCAACAGGTGCCTAATTTACTGTTTTTGTTCTGTGCTCATCTTTAAAGATTTTAGGTTTCCAAACGAAGGTCTTGTTCCTTCTTCACAGCATTAAACAGTAAAACTGTGAACTTATAGATTTATTAAGGAAACAGGAATCGGTTGAAACGCAAACTAAAATCAGTAATAATTGTTTACCTGGAAATTTCCCAGTAAACTTACCGCTCTCTACTGAAGAAGACATTTGTACCTTAGATAACTACCTCAAGATTAATAATAATTCTACTACTTTAGTAAGTAGGTATTTGGTTTTTGATCTGTAATTAATTGAATAAAATGTAGGTTTCCTAATTGTCAGTTCTGGGAGGGCGTGATCTTTCCTCAAAACAAACCGTATTTTAAAAACTCTGTTGGAAGATAATATTGCTGCTCGCTATAGCTTTTATGGAAAGAGGCAAAATAAAATCGCTTTTGTCAACTTAACATTAAAATATGTTGTTGTTGGTAAGCTATAAACTTTTATCATACTTAAGTTAAAACTATTTTTATAATAGAGGCAGTGAAAGCATGTTCACCAAATACCTTCGAAAAGGATATTGAGGATTGCATTAAAGTGTGGTTAAAACATGCCCCTCAGCGTCTGAAACTAAAGTCCAAGATAAATTTATTGTAAGTTTTGTAGTTTTAGAAATTTTGGCCTATTTATAGACATACGTTTTATTATTAAGCTTTGTATATGAAATTATATTCAGCATGTATAAGAAATCAAAATTAAAAGAATCGGTAGGACGGCGACAATATTTTAGAAGAATATCTCAAGCCGTAAATAACTCTTTCCGTGATATTAATATACAAAACACTACCCACCAAAATGAATTATTGAAAACCAAGAAGAAGATACTATCAATTGTGAATTACTTCAAACAACCTTAATAGATTCTAATGTTATGCACTTGCCTAACCATGACCACACAATGTTTAATGTTAACAAAATTGCAGTACTTATGTATCGAGAGAATTCCCGGATTATTCTTCGGTCGACGAAAATGATTCAAAATTATGTTTGACAAAAACATGGAACCTTATCCTAATCTAGAAAAGTTAAATAATGACTTGCCATTACAATTACGACATTGGACAATAGAAGAGAATGTATCACAATCAGCTGTTACCAGTCTTTTGCACATTCTTTCTCCACTTCATACAAATCTACCTTTAGACAGTAGAACACTACTATGAACTCCTAATTATACAAATGTAAAACAATTAGAAAATTTTGGTGAATATTATCATAGAGGCTTAGCTGCCGCGTTGAATTTGTTTTGTCATCTCACTCGACTTATCCATTTAATACAATTAAACTCAGCTTCAATATTGATGGGTTACCTCTGTTTCATAGTTCGAACAAGCAATTCTGGCCAATTTTAGGTTTGTTAAAAGGATTTCCCAAGTACACCCTTTGTAGTGGGTGTGTTTTGTGGTCTATCGAAGCCAAAACCCTTGATCTTTTTTAAACGATTTCATAAATGAGTTGTCCATTTTGTTGAAAGAAGAATTCGTTTTTAGTGGAAAATCGTACATTATTAAGATCCACAGTTTTGTTTGTGACGCTCCGGCGCGAGCATTTATAAAGCAAACTAAATCGCATGGAGGTTATTCGTCCTGTGACAAGTGTGTGGAGGTTGGAGAGTATGTTGGAAATAAGGTTATTTATCCAGGTATATCTGCAGCAAAAAGAAGTGACAAATCATTCGTGGACCAGTCAGACAGTGAACATCACATTGGAGTTTCACCTTTATTAAAATTAGACGTTGGACTGATTTCTAAATTCCCTGTCGACTATATGCATTGCGTGTGCTTGGGGGTGGTTAGAAAGTTATTGAGTTCTTGGGTAGGAGGTCATCCTTTACGGACACGATTGCCCAATCGTTCTGTCAATTCAATATCAGATCAGTTAGTATCCTTAAAGAATTAATACCTTCAGAGTTCAATAGGAAACCAAGATCTTTGACCGAACTAAATCGATGAAAAGCCACTGAGTATTCGCGATGAAAGAAAATAATAGATGGCGTTGTAACTAATCAAATATGGCTTCGGATCTGGGAAAACAAACGTGTACTCCATATGTAATTAGTAGTAAATTGGTTATTATTGTGACTTCGTTTTGTTAGCTGCGAATTAAATTCAAGTGAATTACTGAATATAATGGCAAAAGTGACTATTGTAGATATAATTAAGTTTGTGGGTGAGCGTATTCGCTCTCTTACAGAAGGTGAAGCAACGTTAAACGCTGGTCACATTATACTATGTGGTATTATCAAATCTTCAAAAAGAACTGCATTGGGTGAAGTAAAGTCATCTCATCAATTAGCGGGATTGTGCATACAAACTACAAAAATAAGTGGAACCCCCCACGAAATCAAAATACAACTGCATAGCGATGTAAATAAATGGGAAGCACATTGTTCGTGTAAAGCCGGTGCAGGACTTTGTAAGCACATTGTAGCAGTTCTTTTATATGATGCCAATAGGTACGTGGATCTTTGTTTATATCTTTCCAAATTAAAATACATTTTAAAGGCAAAAACAGTTAGAAACCTTAAGTAGCACTGATCTAGAGCAAGTTTGGGGCAAATATAAAGGGAAATGCTCTTCCATAGAAGACGAATACAGGGAAGCAGTTCCAGTACAAAAATTTTGTCATGTAAAACAAAAAGAAATTTGCTGGTTCCAACAACCTCTCTAGAACAAGCACACAAGAAAATTTTTAATCTTATTAGGGTGGTAAATTAAAATTGTGATTGAAATGAAATTTTTAATCATTTCATTCTAGATGTACCAAATTCTGCTCTCTCTTTGCTTCTGAAAGGTAGACAAGCTTCAGTTAATTTACAACGTGGATCTCAAGCAACGATTGGCAATGCTATAAAAGATTTAATTAAGCATATAACATATATCAATGCCGATGTTGTAAATGAAACGAATATTTTGATGATGTTAAGTGCATGTGAACAAAATCATATAAATTTTTATAATGATTTAGTTCAAATTACATCACAAGAAGCGGTTGATATAGCCACAAATTCAATTCTTCAAGAAAATAATGATAGGATATGGCTTGGTCATAGACAGCTACGAATTACGGCATCATCAGCGTACCATTTATTTACTTATTATAAAGGAACGAATTACAATTGGGACACAAAATATCTAAATATGTATTTCCGAAATTTAAAGGGAATTATGCAACGAGATATGGCAAAAGGATGGAAGTAATCGCCAAACAAACCCTCCAACACACTTTCCAGTGTGAAATAATTAACAGTGGATTGATTATCAATGCAAAAATCCCTTTTTTAGCATTTAGCCCAGATGGATTTATCCAAACTGGCACTGAGTTAGTGCTACTAGAAATTAAGTGTCCCTTAGAAGGTAAAGATAACGATATTGAATCGTTGCCTGCAAAATTATCGTATCTAGTTTTGGATGAAAACAATAAACGGACATTAAAACAAAAACACGTTTACTATGGCCAAATCCAGCTAGGTTTATATTTATCAAACTTAGACGTTTGTAAATTGTGCATATTTTCTGGGAAAAACAATGAATTTATTATTATAGATGTACCATTTGATTTTAATTTTATTACAGAATTTGTTGTTACATTAAGTGAAATTTATTTTAAATATTGTTTACCTTTTTTAACTATACATAAGGATCAACTTATTTTGTTACAAAATAAGGATATTGCTGAATAAATATTTTATTTGTTATTGTAATAAGTAATTATTATAAATCTGATTTAAAGCAACTTCAAGGTTACCTAATGTAACTACACATCTCAGTGTTATTAACTCTTATGCGACAACTTTGTACAATATTCTAAATGACATTAGTCTCTATAAATACACAAATGATATTAATGGTATGGAGATACATAAGGAATATAAAAGTGTTTATGTACTTAATTAATAATTGTTGTAAATAATTAAAATTTGGAATCCGATAGAATTGGTCGTGACAAATTAACTAGTGCATATACCACTTTCATGCAGTCATCGATATATGGCATTAAGTACCAATCGATTTTCATATTAAAGATTTTAAATAATTTAACTCTCTGTATGGCTCGTTCCACATGTACACGTGCTCGGGCAATATTTGCTGTTTCAACCGCTTCTTTCTCCGACAGCTGTTGTTTTGTTGTAAATAGGGTGGTCTTACTAATTTAATGCCACTATCAAAACATTCCTTTTCAATCATGACTCCTTTGTCAACCATTATACTATCAACAAATGGTTCTACTAAGTTGATGATGCCCTCTTTATTGAAAATGGCTTTATCTGAAATTCTGCCACCATATGGTTCACTCACATATGAAATAGTTCCACACGGTGTAACACATATTAAATATTTTAGAGTGTGCTTTTTTTTATAATAAGAATAGGTTCGGATGCGACACTTTAAACACTTCCTTTTTTGTACTGGTACTTCGGTTGCATCTATAACCACTCTTACAGAACGATATTTATCAAAACATTGAGGAATACTATTTACATTTTCTTCTTTGGAGGGCCAATAAATAGCTGGTTTTAAAGCATATGCCAGTAATTGTACTGTTTCATAAAAGAAATTTCTTACTGATACATTCGACATCCTAAACAACACACCTAAACTCAGGAATGACAAATTTTGTTTAAGCTTCATAAGCACAATACATATTTTAATGTCCATATTCACACTGCTCACAGTAGGAAAATGTGGAAGTATAATATCCACCGCTTTTTTATAAATTCAAATATTTGCATATCTATACCCATGAGAGCTTTCACATCTTTATCGGCCAATAAATGATCAACTATAGAATTGTTGATTATTATGGTTTGAATGGTGTTAACCTGAACTTCTTTGTCTGCGGTAATGACACTGGTGTTCTCAAATTCAACGACATCGTCCTTTGGTATAACATCAACTGCAAAATTCTCACTGTTGAAAGTTGCAACATTTTCCACTTCTTTTCGTGCATCATCTTCTGTAAATCTGTACATAACAAGATAAAACTTTATCGTCTATTGCAAAGCGTACTTACTTTATTAAATCCTCCGTACGTTTCTGCCTTTGTTGCCGTTTTTATTAGTTTCCTTAGCTTTAACACTTTGGTGACTTGTAAGAGGCAATTTTTGTGAGGGAATAACTCCCTTTTTAAATATTTTTGGTTTTTAGAGGGGTTCCTGCAATTCAAACTTATATTAGTAACATATCTGTATAACTCATACATAATGCAGCTTACCTGGGAAAAAATCTTCTTTTTTGAAATGGTCTGAACAAACCATCATGCCTATCGATATTTTCTTGCCTATTTTTAATCCTACAGCCCATTTCTTTTCATGTTTTCGTCTCTCGGAAACATGTGCATTGTTACAGTTG
The DNA here is from genome assembly GCA_030710515.1 of Abscondita cerata. NCBI lineage: Eukaryota > Metazoa > Arthropoda > Insecta > Coleoptera > Lampyridae > Abscondita > Abscondita cerata. The sequence continues at coordinate 60,948 of JALBCR010000441.1, read as the reverse complement.
CACTTCGATAATTTGAACATTGAGGTACTGAGCAATAATTTTACACGTACTGGACATGTACATTAGTCTTATATAACTTTGAAAAATTAAGGATATTACTATAAACAGTATAAATCGCAGACACAAACAATGCGAGTCGTTACAAAATACACATAACCCTACAGAGGTAATAGTTGTTTTCCCAGATCCCAGCTTTAACACTTTGGTGACTTGTAAGAGGCAATTTTTGTGAGGAATAACTCCCTTTTTTAAATATTTTTGGTTTTTAGAGGGGTTCCTGCAATTCAAACTTATATTAGTAACATATCTGTATAACTCATACATAATGCAGCTTACCTGGGAAAAATCTTCTTTTTTGAAATGGTCTGAACAAACCATCATGCCTATCGATATTTTCTTGCCTATTTTTAATCCTACAGCCCATTTCTTTTTCATGTTTTCGTCTCTCGGAAACATGTGCATTGTTACAGTTGCACTTCGATAATTTGAACATTGAGGTACTGAGCAATAATTTTTACACGTACTGGACATGTACATTAGTCTTATATAACTTTGAAAATTAAGGATATTACTATAAACACGTATAAATCGCAGACACAAACAATGCGAGTCGTACAAAATACACATAACCCTACAGAGGTAATAGTTGTTTTCCCAGATCCCCTAGTTTCGCGCAATACCGCTATGTGTCGCCTACTTTGCTTTTCATCGCGAATAGAACATTCTTGCTATATATCGGTCCAGTGGTGCTCAAAAATGTAGTAGATTTAGCCGTTTATGAACACTTTTTGTTGTTACATACTGGAATTACAATTCTTATCTCAGAAAAGCACATTTCCAAATTTAGTTGTAGTTATGCGAATGATTTGTTAGGTCTCTTTGTAAATCATTGCAAAAAATTGTATGGAGCTGAGTATTTAGTCTACAACATTCATATGTTATTGTGGTGTTTGTTGGTTATAGTTTTTATTCGTTTTGTAATAAGCTTACAATTTATACACACATGCTTAATCAACTAGTATACATACAAAATTTCATACGCGTTCTAAAACCGTGGCCGAGGGAACTGAGAGCGGACAAAGAGCCGCTCCAGGGTTAAGCTTGTATTACATTATACTTTTTTCGTCTAGAAAACTTTGACAAGTTTGTAAACTAGACGGAATACTAAACTAGAAATCCCTTCCAACTTTGTTCGTGTGATTTTATAATTTTATTGCGCAAACTCTATAGAAGTGTTAACAAGTAATTACCAATTTAAGAAAAATAAACAATATTTTGACTGTAATTGTAACGTGCGTTGTAAGACCTCCTAAATAAAATTAAAAAAAACTCCGTGTTTTAACGCTATAACCGTAGAAGCACATAGTAGAAATAAACAAACATCAAAAACACATAAGTAACTAGTTTATGAGTAAGTGTTGGTAGCTCTTAAATTCGATCCAGCGCGCAAGTCTAGTAAGTAAACTTTGATGAAAACTTGGTCCGCTTCTAGTTTCAAAACTTGGACGGAGTTTCCGTATTACATTATCAAAGTTTTGTCAAGTTCATCAAGTTTACAAACTTGTCAAAGTTTCTAGACGAAAAAAGTATAATGTAATACAAGCTTAATATACCCTTCCGCTAGGTTTAGAATGTTAACCGACAGATGTCGTATGTACTAAAGTTAATATTTACAAATAACTAAACTAATATCACTACATTACTCCCTTTTCAGAGACAACGTTCATTGATACCGTGTAGGTAATCGTATTTTGCGGCCAGATCTTGTAGTTTTGGTGGGAATAAAGGTGACGTGACTTTTATTTCTGTTCGACTCTGTAGATGTTGTAGGACGTGTAAAATGAGCTTCACTTGGTGATGTAGTCGGTTCTGCAGCCACTTCTTGATCAGCTGTATTTTGTTCTATGTTGATTATCTTGGGAGACGATAAACTTACGTCGTCGTTAATTAAAAATGCTGCTTTCATTCTGGCAATGTTGACACATACATCCTTGTTATTTTTGGAAATTAAGTATGTACCATTAGCGTTCCTTTTCTTAATTGGGAATGGTCCATCGTAGCAAGGTTCTAACGATTTTCTAACCAAATCCCTACGTACAAAAACATGGGTACATGTACGTAGCTCTGTAGGTATAAAAACTCGTTTTGTAGCATGCGCTGATGTTGATGGTGCCACTAGATTATCAGAAAATCTTCGTAGCTCTTGGATAAATTCATTAGCTGGAATCTCTTTACGATGCTCTTCGAAGAAATATCTGGGTAAACGTAAAGTTTGTCCATACAGTAATTCAGAACTTGTTCCCTGTATGTCTTCTTTGTATGCAGAGCGCATTCCAAGTAAGACGGTTGGAATTGCATCAACCCAATTTGCCGTGTTGTGGCAAACAATTGCTGCTTTTAACTGGCGGTGAGTTCTTTCTAGGATGCCATTTGCCTGAGGATGGTAGGCTGTAGTAAGGCAGTGCTCTGAACCTAACATTTTTGATAAGGAACTAAAAAGTTGGCAATTGAACTGTCGGCCCCTGTCTGTCGTGATGCGCAGAGGTATGCCAAAGCGAGCAATCCAATTATACATGAAAGCACGTGCTACGGTGATAGCTTCGATATTAGCAATTGGTATTACTTCGACCCATCGAGTGTATCTATCTATACAAGTGAGACAGTACGTATAACCTTGGCAGAATGGTAATGGTCCTACAAGATCAAGGTGTATATGGTCGAAACGTCCTGCAGGCATTGTGAAGGTACCAATTTGTGGATGTGTATGCCTATGAATCTTGCTTTTTTGACATTGGATGCATGCTCTAGCCCATGTCTTGATATCGGAGTCCATGTTAAGCCATACGAATTGTTGTTTCAACAATCGTATACTGGCCTTTATGCCTGGGTGCGCTAAATTATGTAGCATATCAAAAGCTGTTTTTCGAAATTGAAGCGTAAGATAAGGCCTAGCTTGCGGGGTAGAATGATCACAATATACTTCGATATTTTTCTCACCCACACGAACTAGTTTCAGGTCCATGTTCGAAGTTCCTTGTAGAAACTGCTTTAGTTCGACATCTTCTTTTGTGATTCAGCAACTTCAGTGTAGTTTAGACTAAAGGCCGATTCTCACCTAAGCGTCATCGAGCGAAGCAGAGCGGCGCGGCGCTACGCTTCAAAATGACGCTTACAATTGTTTGCGTGTAATTAAATGATTCAGTTCTCACTAGAGCAGAGCGGCGCGAAGCGCGGCGTTGCGGCCCGACGCTACAAATTTTCAACGCCACCGGTAGCGTTGGCTCGCGTCACGAATACTTGAAAACGCGCGTGACCGCCTGCCGACGGCCAAGTGGGAATCATCAACGCGTCAAAAGCAAGCTGCGACCTGTAGAGGTTCGAGTATAAAATTATTATGGACGGGGAATCAATTGATAGATTGATAGTGATTGTTAGTGAATATGAAGAACTGTACGACATGGCAAATAAAAATTACAGCAATCAAAATAGACGGGAGAATATATGGTCTGAAATTGGGAAGAAAATTAATGAAAGTGGTAAGTTCCTATTGCATTTTTGTTTCAACAGAGCCAACAGCAATTAAAATATTGTGAAGTTAAATTAAAAGTATTCATTTAAAATTTCTTTAAAAAAATAGGATTCATGTTGACAATATGTCAACATAATGTAGTAAATACGCTCTTTAAATTAAATATTGAAAATTGTTTATGTAACGCCTATTTGTAGGTTCTGTATAGTTTGTTCTTGAAATTGGCACAAAAAAAACAAAATTATAATGAACAGTTTTAATAATTATTGTTATTTGATTATAATATTCCAGCATTAACTGTATCCTCTTGCCAAGGAAGTGCTCCTGCTGGAGACACAAAATATTCTTTAAACTTGTCCCTTACTGCACTTGCATCCATAGAAAATTTTCCACCAATATGAGGTAAAGATTCCAAAATCTGCACGTCATTTACGCTTTTTCTTCATCTAAAACACTTAATAAAGCGTTGTCATTTCTGAAAAGTTATGAAGACACAAAGCAGCTAAAACAAGTTTGTCTGCATTTTTTGGGTGAATCTGTAATTTATTTAAGAAAACTCTAAACTTTTGACAGAGAATTCCAAAAGCATTTTCGGATACCCTGCGAGCTCTTGAAAGCCTATAATTGAACACTCTGTTATCTTGTGGTAGTCCGCTCCCTGAATAAGGCCGCATTAGGTAAGTTTTGCAAGGGAATGCCTCATCACCCACTATTACGTATGGTAAGGGATCACCATTTTTGTAACGGGGCGATCTTCAGGCATTCCAAAAGTTTTCTTTTTAAACATTTCCCAAGCTAGATTGATTAAAGATTCCACCATCGCTGTTCTTCCCATAGGCACCAACATCCACAGCAACAAACCTATATTCAGCATCTACCATTGCTAATAGCACTATGGAAAATGTTTTTGTAATTGAAATATAGTGATCCACTTCCCGGAGGTGCCTGCATGGTAATATGCTTCCCGTCAATTGCAGCTACGCAATTAGGAAAATTCCAGAGTTCTTCAAATTTTTTGCAGCTTTGAAGCAGTTCTATTGTTGGTTGTGGCATTACTTCGTTTCTTAAAGTCTCCCAGAGTACGTTACTGGTATGAGTTATAATGTTTTGTATGGTAGAGTGTCCTATCCTAAAGTTAAATGACAGCGTCTGGTAGTCTGCCCTGTAGCCAAAACCTAAAACAAAAACTTAAATGATTATCTTACGTATTTGTTTCAGAGGGTCGCCTAATTATTATTTGTAGTTTAATTTTAAAACTAGTACTTCATTTTTAACTGCAAGGACTTATGAGATATTGTTTTGTTTATTATTTCAGGCCAGACTTGTAAGAAGAAATGGAAATCACTTAGAGATGCTTTCCAGAAGGCTGTAAAAACAATTCAACCAAAAGCGGACAAGCAGCAACAAGTATTAAAAATGGAAGTATTGGGAAGCTATGAGCTTTCTATTGCCGCATATTAAAGGAAGGGAGTGAGTATTATACCTTTTTTATTTTGTAGATTATTACTTTTAACTTCTAGATAATAAGTACCACGCTAGTCCCTAAGGTACTATTACTATTAAAATTTCACATTCTGTATCTCAAGAGCATCACTTTTCATGTTTTGACCTTTTTAAATTAGCTCCTTTATCGTCGTCAAATCATTTCGATTAAACTTTGAACAACCCTTTATTTATTTCAGGACGCAGACAAACGTTTGTGATAACGAAACAGATGAGAACTTCGAAGATGAAGTTGGAACTGAGGAAATTAATACTCCAATCCAGTTAGAAGAAACAGAAGAGCAAATTGTCGAAAGTGAATCTTATGAAATCCCAACAAGTCCGTCCTTATCGCTGCCTAATACTCCACAATCTTGTTCTTCAAGCGTCACCAACATTTCAAGACCAGTATCTCGTACTGCAAGTACAAAAGTGCCAAGCTTGCCAAAGAAAACAATGACCGAAGTCAAGAAAACGGAATCCTTACCAGACATACTAAAAGAATATGTACAAGACAAGAAACGTGCCCGTATAGAAAAACAAGCGTTGGCCGGTTCAATACACTCAACAGATGGAAAAAACCACGCACTTTTAGAATTTTTACCAGCATGGCAAAACCACCGCTACTTTTCCCCCATTATGGCAAGCAAAAGTTAAAAGTAAGGTTTTTGAACTTGTAAATTCGTACGAATTAGCGCTTTTAGAAGCGTCGTCAGCCTCACCGGCTCCACCACTATATACAGAAAGGCATAGACACACTCAACAACAAACACATACACAACACATGCATAACGTACCAATGCAAAATCAGTTACCACAGCTATACCAGTCACCAGTTCAAATACAACCATCAATGCAACTCCCATCTTCAATCTATGACCAACCATCCTCTTCTTCATTTCACAATTTTCACCACTTAGATTCACCACAGGGACCTTCAACAGATTTTTATTCAACGTTTGCGACTGCGATATCTGCTACTGAAACGAATGCTGGGCAAAAAAACGCACGAGCAAGTATACAAGACTTAGATATTTCTACCAGAGACTCGTGTAATCAGCAAAAAGAATGTAAATGTTATATGAGCATTTATGGAACTTATGAAAATGGACATCACGTTTTATTTGTATCATTTTTTAAAATATTTTTTAGTTAAGTACATTGTTATAGGTGAATAAAATATGTCAATTAAAACCGCTTATTTTTTAACACCTTATAAAAACTGTTAGCCTTTCAAGTGAATGAATGCTTTCACGAAATTTTGTGTGTTGCTTCGTAAGTTGAAGACGTAAAATATCATGCAATTGATTGAATTTTCCTGAAGACATCCTGTAATATTTATAAAACTTCCGTTCATCTAGCTGAAGTCGCCTAAATAATGTATGGAATTCGCCTTCTTCTAGCCTTGCTCGGAATATATTATGAATCCAATATTGTCGTTTCTTTTTTCTTTTTTTTTGTTCATGTTCGTGACATACTGCAGCGACAAACAGGAAATCGTCCGATGATGAAGATGATGTCGAATCCTCACACATATTCGTACTACACTAAACACTAAACGCATCTGTTTAATTTCTGCTGCAACAAAATGCCGCTTAGGTGGGAATAGCCTACATGAAATGACGCTACGTCTCGCGTAGCGCGCCCGCTCTGCTTCGCTCGATGACGCTTAGGTGAGAATCGGCCTTAAGATTTGCACTTACAGCATCGATTCCAACTCGTGATAAGTTGTCGGCTACTGTGTTTTCAAGACCTGGGATATGTTGGACCTCAGTCGTAAATTGAGCGATGTAGTCTAAGTAACGATGTTGCCTAGGTGAAGCTTTGTCGGGTTTCTGCTGGAATGCATACGTCAGAGGTTTATGGTCTGTATACAGTGTGAAATGACGGCCTTCTATGTTGTGTCTGAATCGTTTGATTGCCAGATATGCTGCTAAGAGTTCCCTATCATATGTGCTATTGACAGTTTGGCATCATGTTTTGGGTGCACAAGTAGTGTAGCATTGCATAACACATTCTTTGCCTCATTAAATGCTTGTTCTGCTTCTATAGTCCATCGAACGTCCTCATTACTTTTCTTAGAACCCTTTAGAAGTGATGTCAGCGGTGCTAATTTCTCTGCGGCTTGAGGTATGAAACGACGATAAAAGTTAAACATTCCTAAGAACCGGCGTAAACCAGAGGTAGTTTTAGGTTGGAGATGGTTACGTATTGCATCAATTTTTTCTTGCGGAGGTTGTACTCCTTCTGCACTGATTGTGTAACCAAGAAAATGCACTCTGTGTTGACCAAATCAGCATTTTTTTATATTTATCTTAACGCCATATTTGCTAAAGCGTTCAAACAGAATTTTTAAATGCTGCACATGCTGTTCTTCATTTTTAGAATATATAATCACATCGTCAATGTAGGGGAAACAGAAATCTAGTCCACGTGTCACCTCATCGATAAACCTTTGGAAGGTTTGGGCAGCGTTTCTGAGTCCAAAAGACATGTACAAGTATTCGAACAGACCGAAGGGCGTAGTTATCGCTGTCTTCTTGATGTCCTCTTCAGCCACTGGTAGTTGATGATATGCTTTAGCAAGATCTATTACGGAGAAGATTGTTTTTTCATGTAATAGGTGTGAAAAATCCTCTATGTGCCGTATTGGGTATTTGTCGGGAATCGTCCGGGCATTTAAGCCTCTATAATCCCCACATGGTCTCAGCTCTCCATCTTTTTTAGGGACTATGTGTAGTGGTGAACTCCAATCGCTGCTGGACGGTCGAATAATTCCAGCTTTTAGAAGGTTTTCGAACTCTGTTTTAGCTGCATTGAATTTATCGGGCGCCAATCTCCTTGGTCGACTTGATATAGGTGGTCCGGGTGTAGTTATAATGTGATGAACTGTAGAATGTTGTATAGTAGTATTTCGCATTATGGAAGGATTGGTAATGCTAGGAAACTTATTAAGTAGTTCACGATATAAATCTGGAATATCTGCAGTAATAGTCTTTATAGAAGGGGTCTCTGCCTTACATATTTCACCATTTGCTGTTAGATTAGTAATTGTGTCTATTAATTTACCATTACGAATGTCCACAAGTAAACCGAAATGTGCTAAAAAGTCTGCTCCTATTATCGGCTGGGTGACATCGGCTATGATGAAGTTCCACAGAAACTCGCGACGTAACGATAAGTTAAGGCACTTCATATAAGAACCGTATGTTGGAATGTTAGTACCGTTCACTGCACTTAATGTAAAATCTGTTTTTATATACAGGGGCGTTTTATAAGTCTCTTGGGTAGCACGGAAATGTCTGCACCGGTGTCCACTAAATATTTTATGTTGTCTTTGTCAGTGATGAATAGACGGCACTGGGATGGTCTGGCTGTTGCCGCCTGAACAACCAGATTTACTCGTTTTTTGATATTCACACGGTTTAGTACACTTGCGAGCTTTGTCGCCAAACCGATTGTGATAAAACAAAAATTCGGATTCCGTGAACGACTTCTCGAAGTCCTGCGGAATCTGCTGTTATGGCGGGATGAAGAACGGAAGCGGCCATTTTGGTTTCTCTCTAAATCTTCTAAACGTTTAGATATAGTTTCCAGTTGCCGTGAGATGGCGCTGATATCGAATACGTTTGTTCCGTGTGTACCCGGCGTTTTCGTTTTGGTAATGGCGTCGCATGATGCTGTTCCTTTTCGTTTCCAGAGGTTTTAGTCCAGGACTCGCAAACTTGATCGGCAAGTTTGGCTGCGGTATCTAAAGGTTGTGCTGTAACTGTTGCCAAAATTGCCTGTAGGTATGCTGGCAAACGGCTGATCCAAATTGTACGGAGCAAATCATCCGGCACTGCGTTACCGGCGAGACCTCTAAGATGGCGTAGAAAATGACTCGGTTGCCGATCACCAAGTTCCTCGAATTCCAGTAACTGGCGTGTCTTCTTTTCCTGTGAGGTTGACAAGCGTGCTATTAACTCACATTTTATTTTGTCGTATTTTTCGGTCGATGGCGGTGATATCAATATGTCCACGATTTCGGATGCAAAACGTGGTTCTAGATTACCGATTACGCAATAATATTTCCTTTCGTCACTAACTATACTGTTTAAAGCGAATTGTCCTTCAATTTGCGCAAACCAAGCTGCTGGCTGTTCGGACCAAAATGGCGGTAGTTGAAACGACAAACGGTCGCTTTGTTTAAGTTCGGATGCGGATGAATCACTAACCGACATTTTGTTGCACACACAAATTCAACTTGTAATTCACAAATATTTCCTTTTTGCGGATCACGTCGGGCTCACCAATGTGGTGTTTGTTGGTTATAGTTTTTATTCGTTTTGTAATAAGCTTACAATTTATACACACATGCTTAATCAACTAGTATACATACAAAATTTCACACGCGTTCTAAAACCGTGGCCGAGGGAACTGAGAGCGGACAAAGAGCCGCTCAGGGTTATATACCCTTCCGCTAGGTTTAGAATACGACAGATGTCGTATGTACTAAAGTTAATATTTACAAATAACTAAACTAATATCACTACATTATCACATATTAGCAGTGATGCAGAAATGTATGGAACTCTAGATGAGTTCTCTGCATTTCGTTTGAAAATTATTTAGGCCGTTTAAAAAAATGATTCGATCTCCTACTAACTATTCTATAGTCGCTTAAAATCTAATTTGACTTCAACTTGGGATTTACATTTAAGTAGTTATTGAGAGTACTCAGTAGTCCATTTAGGTGGTTTTACCCATCTACCACTACGAGTTTTATAATTATCCAAAGTTGAGTTTAACGAAACATTCTCCTTAACATGTAGAGAATCATCGTTTATTTCTCGTCGAGGTATTGAAGACTCACTAGTCCCGTTATTATCAATCTCGGAGTCGTCTATACCACGGAGTCGGCTTGATTCTAATTTATTAAAGTTAGGGTTAATTTTATTATTATAATCTAGTTTATTTTCCTCCATCTCTGATGAAACCGTCCAAGGAGCCCAAGTTACTCTTTTCTTAATTGGCTCATTGCACTCACGTTTTATCAAAGAAGGTTTCAAATATTTTTATTTCTAACATAGGTTCCTTTGTCATCTACTAGAATTTTATACCTTCGTTCACCTAGTTTTTTAGAATTTTACCTGGTTGCCAAATTGACTTAGGTTTCAATTGTACAAGGATATTAGTATTTGGTTTTAATACCCGCAATGATTTAGCACTTCTTTTTTATTATAATAATTTGATTGATTTACCTGTTTATTATTTAGAAACTCTTTATACTTGTCCATGTTAATGACATGTGGCTTTAGTTTGTTATTTGGTATCGGCAATAAAGGATTTCTGGCCGCTCGTGACATTAAAATTTCACTCGGAGAATTAGTACCGAATATAGGTGTATTGCGTAATTGTAATAAGCCTAAGTATAAGTCTTTATTGTCTTCAATTGATTTTTTAACTAGGTTTTTCACTGTCTGTACGTGCCGTTCTGCCATGCCATTCGACTCACTATGTGTGGGTGAAGTTATTTTATGGATAAAGTTCCATGCCTCAGCAAACATTTTAAATTGTTCAGATGTAAATTGAGGACTTCCATCGGATACGAAATATTGTGGTACACCAAATCTAGCGAAAATGTTTTTGAGTTTGTTAATTACATTGTGACTAGTGGTGTTATGATCTAACTTTTCTAACTCTACATATTTTGAATAGTAATCTACAAGTAATAAATAATGAATTCCTCGCCATTCAAATAAGTCGCAACCTACTCTATACCACGGTATGGGTGAAATTTCATGAGGTTTTAAGGGTTCAGGCGGCTGTGATGCACTATACTTTTGACATATAGGGCATCCGTCTATCATTAGTTTTAGTTCGTTTCTAATGGTTGGCCAGAAAACTGATTGTTCACTTAATTTGATACACTTGATGTAGCCTAGATGGCTATAGTGTATCTTTTCCAGTACTTCCTTTCTCAAAGACATTGGGATTACACAACCATTATCTCTGTAGATTATTCCATCTTCTAATGCTAATTCATTTTTATATTTGTAATACGGGCGTATTAACGTGTGCAAAGATTTATTATTATTTGGCCATCCTTTTACCAACACTTGCGATAATTGTATTAATTCTGGATCTTTTAATGTTTCCTTTTTAATTTTTTGTAAATATTGATCTGAGACATTTGCCTCTTGAATTATGCAAATTTGATCGGTAAAGTCTAATTCATTACTATCACTTACTGTGGGTGGGCAAGCACGAGATAAGGTATCTGCAATTATTAGTTCTTTCCCAGGCTTGTACACCAGTGAAAATTGGTATCTTTGCAATGATAATAAGATACGTTGCAACCGTGCAGGAGCTTTATTTAAAGGTTTTCTCATTAATGCGAGTAAAGGTTTGTGGTCGGTTTCCACCGTTACCTGTCTAGCAAACACATAACTATGAAATTTTGAAAGACCAAACCATATTGCCATCAATTCTTTTGTAATTTGGGGTTGATTAATTTGGTTTGAGGTCATCGCTTTAGATGCATAACATACCGGTTTATTATCTTGTAGCAAACATGCTCCTAACCCGTTCTGACTGGCATCTACTGATATTATTATTAGTTTATTTGGATCAAAACAGCTTAATACCGGACTTTCTTTCAATTTATTTTTTATTCTTTGGAATGCTTCATTATGACATGCATCCCACTTGAAAAATGTATCTTTTTTCAATAAATCTCTTAATGGTTTAGTTTCTTCAGAGAAATTAGGAATATATTTATTGACGTAATTTATGACACCTAATAATCTCTGTAAATCTTTCTTTGATTTAGGTTCAGGAAAGTCTTCAATGGCTTTCACACGTTCCGGATCTACAGCTATTCCTAAGTTATTTATAATATGACCCATAAATCGAATCTCATTTACTCTAAACTGACATTTATTTAAATTAAACTTTACATTGTTTTTGTTAGCGATATTTAATACTTTGTTTAAACTTGCATCATGTTGTTCTTTCGTTTTTCCCCAAACTATAATGTCGTCAATATAAATTGCAACATTTTCTAATTCAAAAATTTGTCTAAATCGTTCGTTAAATACTTCCGGAGCACATTTTATGCCATAGGGCATACGCAAGAACTTGTTTCTTCCAAAAGGCGTTCCAAAGGTGCAAAGATCACTACTAGCGTCGTCTAAGGGAATTTGGTAAAATGCTTGGCTAGCGTCTAGTTTAGAAAAATATTTAGCTCCTTGCAGCTGACTTGTTATTTCATCAAATGTTAATAATTTGCAGTGTTCCCGTTTAATTATTTTATTTAGATGTAAGGGATCGAGACAGATTCTTAGAGAATCGTCACTTTTTACAAGTACCAGCGGATGTACCCATTCGCTTGGTCCATTAACCTTTTAATAATACCTAATTGTTGTAAATTATATAGGGTTTCCTGTAGTTTACCTAATAATGCAAAAGGTACGTTACGTATCGGGCATATTACCGGTTTTCATTGGGTTCAGTGTGTATGTGATAAGGTGGGTTAATGCATCCAATACCTTTAAATACCTCACTATATTCTTGTATAAATTCGTTTTTAACTACGTCAGTCGCGTTTTGAATTGCATTAATTGAAGCATTTTCTTCTGCCTGATTATTTTTATGAATTAAATTAAGTTGTATACTAGTTTTTAGCCCTAACAATGCATCTGTTAAATCATTTATGACGTGAAACTGAATGTCATATTTAGTATTATTATATTCACACTGTATTATGCATTGACCGATTACAGGTATGCAATCCCCGAATAAGATTTTAATGCCACATTCGCTGGTTTTATTACTTTAAAAGGAATGTTTGAATCAATAAAATGTTTAATAGAGATTGTGTTAACCATAGCCCCAGTGTCAATTTTAAAATTAATACTTTTGCTCCCCACTTTCAATTTGGCGGACCACGAAATTTGGTTATTATTTAATTTACTATCGCTACTATCATCAATGCTATTTATATAAATTACATTTTCATCAGTATTACTGTCATCCCAGCTTAAAGTATTGACAACTCTTGTACCTTTACACATGGTAGCAAAATGATTTAAACGTTTACATTTCCCGCATGTTTTACTATAAGCTGGACATTGACTTAATAGGTGCGATAAACCGCAGCGTGTACAATTATTAATAAAGTTAGTTTTACCTCTAGAGCGATTCTGTGACTGGTTCCTATAACGAGACTTCGACCTTTCCTTGTGACGATAACCATTGGATTGATATCGATGGTGCCTGCTGCTCGGTCTTCCCCGATATGAAGTAATTCGTTCTGGTGTTTGACTTCTATCCATTTTCCCTATGTGGTCTACTCGGTCTTCACTTTCAGACTGCTGATTCATTTTCCTAGCTTGTGATTTTGATTGCTCCATTATTGATGCGATTTTTATTGTCTTCTCCAGGTCTGCATCATCTTCTTGTAACAGCCGATGTCTAATTTCTCCATTGTTAGTTCCACATATAAGCATAAGTTCAATTAAATCATCTCTTAAGTTACCAAAGTTACAATTATTGGCCTGTTTCCGTAAATCGGTTATAAATTGTTCTAAAGTTACTTGTTCGTTTTGTTTGGAGGTGATAAACTTATATCGCATGAAAGTTAGATTTTGTCTTGGAGAGAAATTATTATTAAATTTGTTAATGAGCGGATCAATTTTGTCTTGTTCAGCTTCTTCGAATTGAAATGTGCTGTGGATTTTCTGCAAATCTGCACCAGCAAAATGTAGTAACTGTGCAATTTGGACTTTCTCTTCCTTTTTATTTACTTCAGTGGCGATTAAATAAATTTTGAAGCTATTCAACCATTGTGCTCATTGATCGGCAGGGTTTCCACCGTTTGCAGTTCCAGCGTTTGCAGCCATTTTGATTTTCTTCAATTGTAATTTTCTTGCTTAATTATTTAATGAAACGTCTTTACCTTTCGTTCGTTTGTCGCAGCGCCATGTAGTATTAGGATTTGGTTTTATTTATACACTCGTCATTTAGTATATTAATTAATATCGAATACAATATTCCATGTTAATGAATACACGTTTACAGCGTCATGGTCTTATCTCTAGTGGTTGCTTTTATCCCCCTAAGTCCGCAGTTGTCACACTAGTAACATTGTTGCCAATGTTACTACTTTACTCTACAGTGTGTATTATAATTTTAAAAATATTGGTTATTAAAATTAATTAAATTCTATAATCAATGAAATGTTTTCAAAAGCAACATGGAGAGCACTTTAAACATTTAATAAATACAATTATTTTTTGAAAACAAATATATTTTTAAAGATTTCTGTATTCCTAGCGTTGATTTTTTCCCTCATCTTTTTCGAGGAATATTTTTATTGAATTTCAGTTTTCTGTTATAAAAGTGCTATACGACTTTTTTTAAATATTAATTAATCACAAGACATTAAACAAAACAAAATGTTACCCTTAATCATACCGGATGCGTCAAATAGCTCAAACAATCAAGCGTTTATTTTTAACGTGTTTATTACTCCACATCATATATGATGGGGAGTTATGCGAGTTTCCTAAACCCAAAATTTTGACCCCCCTTTTTTCACATTTCCGAAAAGTTTGAGTTAGTATGATATAATGAAGCAAAGACAATTTTTTGTGGGGTGGCCGGCCGTCCCTCCGTCCGTATGTAAACAAGTTTTCGGCCAAACCACCGGTCGGATGTTTATGAAACTCGAGGCATGTAGGTTTTATTTATAAATGCGCAGATCTGATTAGTTATTGGGCATAATCCATCTAACAAAAAAAGCACATAACCTACGAAGATTTTCTTATTTTTTAAATAAAAGTTTGGTATTGTGATGTAACAGTACCCTACTTTAAATTGACCGCGTAAATGTTACCAACTTACAAAAATAAAACCCTAGATGAATTCAACCACTACGTTATGTAAGGACGTCAATACACTGATTTACTTTCGGTGGGAGGAGGAATAAGGTTGGTTCGAAATAAAAGTCACAATAAAGGTAAACTCACCAAAGGATTAATATTTATTTTCTCTACAAAGTTTACCTTTAACCATGCTCGGCGTCGTATCGGTGAAGAAAGAGCATGGGAGAAAACTTCACCGTTTATGCTGTTTCTATCATTGTCTAATCAAATTATAATTAACATCATAGCAAAACAATAAGACTAAAACTAGTCACACATTGTACATTTCAATTGTCGGACTAAAATATCCGGATTTGTCTAGTAAGTCTTAAGACGTTAAAATATTGTTCGCTGTTTTGTTAATACAAAACGATATTATTCATTAAAGCTTGTGTACCTTTAATGGAAAATTGTTTCCTTTAAATAAATACCGGGTAAATGGTTCTACGTTTCGTTTTTTTTATACATAACAGGGAGGCGCACACTCAGTAACTTACTTCGACTCGATATCCACATATGGCTATTGCTTACTGATAAATAACCAACCTTATAAAATTACGCTACACCTTTACAATACCTTCACTCATAAAAGACATAACCTCAGACAACATCTAAACAAAACTGAAGAATGTTAGAGTCGGGACGCCGCCCGAAGGTACCAAGTCCCTGGGTTCACGGGATCATGGCTAGAGTTGTATTGTTTCGTAACTGCAAAGTCAGGACTACAGACTTCCGATAGTAGTAAATATCTTACGATTAGTGTATTAGACCAGCACTACACAGTTATGTGTACAAATACCAGTTATCAAATTCAAACGTCAGCCTGTACTTCAAACTATATGAATTATCCTGTTGCAGTTAGAAGCACGGGTGAAAGTGTTAGTTCATACAAATAGAGAAGTTCATAACCTTTAAGCATAACGTAACTTTAAAGGTAAAGTTTTAATATTCATAAATTAAAAAACATTACTGAAGTCTTGTAAATTCTGATCACAATACGATAACAAACCAAGGAAACATAACTTCTACTCGAATAAACCTTAAACTTTGTTACTCTTTTATTGTTATTTTGGCCATTCAAGATTATTTAGTTATTGCGCAATAACATGTCAAGATTTTTCTTTGTCTTTTACACAAAGGAAAATCATCTAAACAGAAACTCGCCCCTACATAAAAATATCCTCAAATTTCTCATGTAACGCCAACTATCTAATTTAATTGCAAATCAAATAAATAAAAGATTACCTGCAAACACGACAAACCACACCCTAACTCTTACTTTTACGTCTCGTTACCACTCTATCTTCTCTCTTCCCTCCAATTCCCCGCACTTACTCTTTTTCTCTTCGGTGGTGTCTAAATTACCTACAAACAAAGAACCAAAGAGCCTGCAACCAACATTACACATAAATATTAAGTATTATTAAATCGAGAATACTACAGTATTAAGTTTTCACAACTTTTGCGTGACTTATTTTTATATTTAACAAATAATTACTGAGATATAGTTATCAGGTGACATCACATTACATTACTCCGAAAGTATTAATTGTAGAAAAAAAGTTAAATTATAAACAATTTTTACTTAAACTATTTTTTACTACAACGCAATTTTCTTCTAATTGAATTTTTGGGCAAACTTTTCGATATACTTACTATTACAAATTCATTTTTTAAGAATTTTATTTTAAGTAAAATAGAGGTACCTTAACACGATTAAAATTTAAATTAGATAAGTTTAATTTTATTTTTATGTGTTTAAAACTTCCAGATAGTCTCTTTATTACTAGAAGAAAAGGAACGAAACAAAAACTCTTAGGTCCTGTCTGGGCAACGTATCGCAACCAGAGTGGAAGCTTCATCAGGCCCGATCAGGAATAGAAGATTTATAACTTGTCGTAGGACTAGTAGGAAAAACACAGTGATGATATGAGAATGAACACAAATAAATTAACAGAGAACTCATCATAATGTTCTGTTGGGGCAACGTTTCGCTACCAGATAATTTATTTGTGTTCATTCTCATATACCATCTACTTTGACGACAAGTTATAATTCTTCTATTCCTTATCTGGTTTGATAAAGCTTCCAACCTAGTAGCAAGACCTTGCCCCAACAAGACCTCAAAATTTTTGTTTCGATCCCTTCCTTTTAATAATAGTCCAAACGTACTCCAGTATCTCGACGTTTTATCAGTAAAGGATACCATCATTTTTATTTATTTTACGCTATCAATCCAAATTAGAAAAACCTTGTATGTAACACGTAACGAAGTATCAATTATTGCAGGTACATTCAACGATTTTCCCAAGAACTCGGACCTGCAGAAAGGCCTTTCTATGGTGGGATATTGGGAGAACAAAGACATAAAGTGTTGTACTTCATTTCGCCTACAGTGCAACATTATGTACGGACATCGGAAAATGCAATAAAACTGCATATGGATGCAACCTTCTCCGTTGTACCCAGAGCTGGAGGAGCAATCCAATTATTTATAGTACATTTCTTGAAGGATCAAAAACTATTTTTATCTATAGTTAATAAATGTTTAGGTGTTTCCTTTAATCTATTGTTTAATGGAAAGGAAAAATATGGAATCTTATCAAATTGTGCTCCAATTGATAAGAGACCGAGTGCTCCAAAATAGAGGAGTTGCATCAATCATGGCCTGTGAGGACAGTGACTATACCGTCATAGGGAACGGAGCCACTGCCGTGACTTAGTTCTAGTAGTAACCTGTACATATGTTGTGTTGTGATTAAATCATGTCAATTATGAAAGTCTATTCATGTCAATCCCAAATGCTCAAGTAGAAGAACAATAAACATAACATGGCGCTGCGATAGGATTAATATTCAAGAAAAAAAAAAAAGATCTTAAGTATAGAAAATCAGGTAAAAAAAAAAAAGTGCAAAATGGCAGCCATCCAAGCTTTGTGCATGGAGGGAAATATAGCTGAAAATTGGAGAACTTGGATAGGAAGATTTAAAGTTTACATAAAAGCTGCTGAATTAGATAAAAACCTGAAGATCTACAATGTGCACAATTGCTACATTTGATAGGTGAAAATGGCTATAAAATATATACCACTTTCAAGTTTGAGGAAGAAGAAGAAAACAAATTAAATACATTGATAGGAAAATTTGAGAAACACTTTTTGCCACAGGAACATACAACGTACGAAAGATACAAGTTTTTTACTCTTAAACAAGGTAACCTTACAGTGGATCAGTTTGTGACGCAATTAAAAAACCAGTCGAGTAAGTGCAAGTTTGAAACTCTAAAAGAAGACCTCATAAAAACCGCGATTATATGTGGAATAAACAGCACAGATCTAAGAGAAAAACTATTACAACACGATGACTCTGATTTAAGTAGAATTATCAAATATTGTACCATTTATGAAAGCTCAAAGCAACAATGCAGAACAATACAAAATACAAGCGAAAGTGTGTCGGAAACGGTAAATAATATAAACAAGAGATTTGGCAGCTCTAGTAATGCAAGTTCAAGAAGACAAACGCCAGTCAGAGGAAGGTCAGCAAGTCGTAACAGAAGTAGGGGTCGTAATTGTTATAAATGTGGAAGTCAACATGCAAGATACAAGTGCCCGGCATATGGAAAAATGTGTGGTCAGTGCAAGAAGTATAACCACTATACCAGCATGTGCCGTAACAAAATTTCCATCATAGTACTGAATGCAACACCGTAGAAGTAAAGGAAGATACCTTTTCGTAGGAGCAATTGAAGATAGTGCGACTAATAATGAAACTGTAAGTACGTGGCACACAGAATTAGAAATTAATAATAAAAAATTATCTTTTAGAATAGATACAGGTGCGGTAGTAAACATATTGCCTATTAATTATTTTAACGCATTAAAATTAAATTCAAGTCATTTAAGACCGACAAACATTAAGTTAACGTCGTATACTGGCAATAAATTAAACGTAATAGGTATATGTGAACTAACCTGCATTAGAAATAATAAAATAAGTACATTACAATTTTTCGTAGTAAATACTAAAACGCAACCTATTATAGGACTGCAAGGTTGTCAAAAATTACAATTAGTCGAACGAATAGATACGATTAGTAGTGATAGTGAAATTACAGATTATTCAAATTTATTAAATAATTTTAGCGATTCGTTTGTTGGAATAGGATGTTTCACAGAATCTTACCACATAAATTTAAAAACGAGGCTGTTCCTAAGGTGTGTCCGATCAGAAGTGTACCTTTTGCCATTCAGCATAAATTAAAAGAAACTCTAGAAGAGTTAGAAAACAATCATATAATTGAAAAGGTTAATGGGGCAACAGAATGGTTAAATCCGTTGGTCATAGTACGAAAACCGAATGGAGACCTGCGTATATGCCTAGATCCCAAAGAACTAAACAAGTACATCAAGAGAGAATATTGCCAACTACCAACAATAGAAACAGTAACAAGTAAGTTGGCAGGGGCTAAATTCTTTAGCATTTTAGATGCTCGCAACGGCTTCTATCAAATTAAGTTGGATGAAGAGAGTTCACGACTATGTGCGTTTGGCACTCCTTTTGGGAAATATAAATTTTTAAGATTACCCTATGGTATTACTTGTGCGCCGGAAGTATTCCATGAAACATTTAAAAATAAATTCAGAATGCCAGGAGTTGAAACTTATATAGATGACATATTAATATGGGGTAACACCAAAGCCGAACATGATACAAAATTAAAAGCTGTTTTAGAAATAGCCAGAAAAGAAGGAATTAAGTTCAATAAAAAGAAAAGTAAAATAGGGAAACGAGAAGTTATTTACATGGGACATACAATAAGTGGAAAAGGAGTAGCACCTCACAACGACAAGATCAAAGCAATCGTAGAAATGCCTTCACCTAGGAATAAAGAAGAAGTACAAAAATTTTAGGTATTTTGACGTATGTAAGTAAGTTTGTTCCGGGATTTACTGCAAATACAGCACCTATGAGAGAGCTCTTAAAGAAGAATGTCATGTTTGAATGGTCGGAGAGACAAGAAGAAGCATTTAAAATTCTCAAAGATAAATTAACCAAAAGCCCGGTACTACAATTTTACCAAGGTAATAAAGAAACTGTTTTGTCAGTAGACGCAAGTCAAGAAGGACTAGGCGCTGTATTGATGCAAGACAACTTACCATGCGCATATGCATCTAAGACTTTGACAGAGTGTCAAAAAAGATATGCAGTTATAGAGAAGGAATTATTAGCTATTTGCTTTGGATTAGAAAAATTCCATCAATACGTATATGCTAAGAAAATAACGGTGGAAACGGATCATCAGCCGCTAGTAACGATTTTTAAAAAACCGTTAGACAAATGTCCAGCAAGGTTACAGCGTATGATGTTGCAGATTCAGAAATACGAGATCGAGATCAAGTATAAGCCAGGCAAGCAACAAATTATATCAGATGCATTGTCGAGGGCTAGTATTAAGGATGAAACACTTAGCGACGAGTTTGATGAAGAACTGAAATCTCAAGTTTGTTTGATCAGGTCGAATATAAATGTGACGGATAAAAAACTAGAAGAGATAAAAGAACATACTAATAAAGATGAAGAACTCACAGAATTAAAAGAAGTTATTAGAAATGGATGGAAAAAAAGTAACAAAAAACAAATGGAATTGGTTAAAAAATACATGAAGTACAAAGAAGAACTATCAGTAAATGACGAAATAGTATTTAAAGGTAATTGCATAGTCATACCCATATAGCACAAGTACGTACAAGGTATGTACAAAGTACATACAGTATAAAACATATGTACGAACGATGTTCGTACACTTACGCACAAGGTACGTGCAATGTACGTACATAGTACTAATACTTTGTCACCATTTTGTACCTACGAAGTACGTACGGATTATACGTACATAAAACATACATTTGTGTATGTACATGGTACATGCTTTTTGAAGGAAAAACTCACGATTATATTGATATAAATTCCTTTAATACGTAAAATAAAGTATGCATTTGTAAAGTACTAGATATTAAAAATACTAATTCTGGAGTTTTGCCTTGGCACGTTCTGTGCATCTTCTAATCCATTTTTGAATGTTCATTTCGACTTCCTTTTCAGTTGTGGTAAATAGTTGCATTGATGACTCTAAAAACAGGAAAATATTATGTATCACCTTTATTGTTTGGCAGCTGCACACTTACTTGTTAATAATTCGTGCACCTTCAAGTTGCGAAAACTTTTCTTTTGTCGTCTGCCTTCATAACTGTACTCTCTACCACAAAAGCCATTTGTTATTAATTTGAGAGTGGCACGATGAATGAAATCATAAATTGAAGCACCCCCAAATTAGATATTTCTTTAACCTGTAATAGAATAATTAATAAAGTATTAGAGTATGAAGGTAAAAATAATTAGCACTTCATTAGAAGAAAACCACGAAATTAATTCTGACTTTGTTTTCACAGTTTATACAGATATATTTTCATTTATTTGTGGTTATTTTCAATTTATTTATCATAAGATAAATGTTTAAATTTAATTCTTTTAATATTCTAAACTCCTATTGTAAAAATACTTACTGCAAGGTCCATTTGACTTGCTAATAAAAATTCCAAAGCATCTAAATCAGCTTCCGAATCTACAGGTAGATGAACAGCTTCTGTGAATACAGAATGTATTTCAGGTTCTGGAGCCTTTTGTTTTCCATATTTGTCAATCTACTGTTTAGATCCATAATCGTAGCTTGCAAAAGATTTTGTTTCCGTATTATCGTTTCGAGATACTCTGAAAAATTCACCATAAGCAATTATCTAACAGGATAAGGTATTAACTTACTAATAATTTGTTTTGATTCACTTTCAGTTTCGGTAACAGCAGATGAGGTAGACGGTTGTATTGCAGTCTTACTTTGAGTGGATATTTGTTGTATATTGTTCTGTCGTTGCTCTAAAGAAGGAACACGTAATTAATCATTTATAATAATACGGGATAATATAATTTACCTGCGACTTGGGATTTTTTCATTTGAGGAGGATTCGGTATTAAATCAGTATCATCTACTTCTTCTTCTTCTTCAACTGATGAAGAAAAACTGTAAGTTTTCTTAAATATTTTTCTATTTTTGAAGAAACAGCGCATGTTAATTCTTCAGATGCTGATTCCAAATCTGAAGTTTTTGTAGCCAGTAATGATTTTCTATTAGCTTCTTTGAATGTATCTGAAAATTAAAGTAGGTAATTAATATGTGTGTGACAATGAGTTACGCATACTAATCTTACCATAAACATTGTTTCTGAAGCTTACACACGGATACTGAGCCCAATGTTCAAAATCTGGTTCTTCATTTTTTCAATAGCCAGTCTTATTAGTTTCGAATTATAAGGAGGCCACAGACATTTGTTCCCACCTACTACAACCCATGATGATGGAACTGCTGATACAGCTTCCTCATCAGGAAATTTGATCACTGACCATGTTCTTCGTTGGTACCTATCATCCATATCTTAACACAAGTATAATTATTTACAAGCTACATTACAGTTTAGCATTTACAATACAAAAATATATTACAATTTATTTAATAAATATAGAAGCTTAAAAGTTAAAAAATCGCAATGTAATAAAGGTACAACAACAAACTTTTCATCATATTTCATTTTGAAATATTTACAAATAATGTCATTGACATTCCAAAATTCTAAAGAGCCTAAATCATTAACTATATAAATGTTGAATTCAGAAGAAGGACATGGCAGGAGATACAAATCACTTTTAAATTTGTACTTTCGTCCAATTACATACACTTCCTTATTAGTATCATTCGTTACTACGTTTTCTACATAAATAATGCTTTGATCCTTTAAGCCACAACAACTATCGGCTTCATTTATTTTTAAAGTAAAGTGTGTAAAACGAATCGCTTTATATTGTTCTAAAAAATTATGAGTTGATAATAAAGGTCCATTATTGTGTTTTTGATATGGTATTGGATTTTTAGACACCAAATTGTGTTCTGAATCACTAATCTGACAGTTATCTATCTCTATACTTCGCTTAACAATTTGTGATAGAGGATCTTTACCCTTGCGAAGTAATGATTTCAAAGATTGCAAATAATTTTCGAATGGAAATCCAGAAAATTTGTGTAAAGTGCCAAAATGTTTGCAATCTTCATAAAGGTGTAGTAAATTATGGACATTATGAGTTACATGTTCTTTTCCATATAAAATCGCAAATGTCTTTACAAAATAATTCAATAGTTCTTGAGCATATTCCCCTTGTTTAGCTAAATAACTATCATTTCCCAAAATAGTAATGGCAATATGTAAACACAAGAAATTTATATAACGATCTCTGGATAAAATATGTTTTAATACAAGAGGACCTGTATAAATTAAAAATTGTCTAAATTCCGTCGCTTTGAAACGTTTTACATCATCTAAGGACCTGGGTTTCCGCACAAATTCGCATGGGGTAGTAGTAGATATCTCCATTAAATGTTTTGTTATCTTTGATGTCTGAATATGTGGTAATTTTGTTATTGGTTTTCCATGAATCCACAATAATAACATTTTCGCACTACTCCTAAACACACCAAATGCATGTAATCTAATGGTATGTCCCGCACCATATCAAAATTTGGTATGTTTTCGAGTAGTGATGTGCCCGTGTGATGCTCTTCATCTACCCTTTGTCTAAATTCAGAATCAGATCGACTTTTGATATTTGAAGAATTATAAAAACACAAGCGATTGTTTATATATTCTCCTTCTATATAGCATTTTGAGCATGAATTATATCCAGTATGGCCTTTAGTGAAAGTTATAAAGGTTTTTGCGGGAACATCACAGATCAACGCCTTCATTTGAAATGGAAGATTACATTCTTTGAACATAAAACCGTTGTTGCTAAACAAAATCACATCACTTATGAAATCTTCCAGTAAAGCATTTGCATCGGCTGGTTTTTCATACCCATGATATAAACCAATCATTTGTACAACAGATGGATTATCATACAGGTTACATACTATCGGATATAATTGGCTACCAGAGCTCTTGCTTAATGGGAGACCGTCTACATTTACACAAATTTTAATACAATTTAGGCTATCTTTAAGCTCATATTTGTCCAGTAATTTATCTATTGCATATTTAAGGCCAAAATAATAATATTTTCCAGGAGTAAGTTCTTGTAAACTTGTGTTCCTTGGAGTTTTCAACAATGTTCTAGCATCAAGTGGTAAATTTTTGTCAAACCGTTGTAACAACTGCAGCAATCGATTTAATGCAACATGTTCAATTTTAAATGAAACAGCCCATTCAGAAAGCAAACTAAAGAAGTCGCTACTAATGGAATCACTTTTGTTTGATTTTAGCAAAGTATCCGAAACAATATCTACATTAGTTGCTTCCGCAGTGGTTTCTCTATCACAATCACTTAATGTAGTTTCAAAATCCATATCAAGGAGGGCATTGCTAACATTTGAATTTATTGTACTGGTGTTGGAATTATCTTCACAATTAATGGGTTCGGAATCATCCCGAACATCATTATTTGTAATTGCACTATTACTTGAAACTGTTTGATCTTCACTAAAATTGATCAAATCAAGACTTGATAGCTTTCGAGCTTTTCTATAATTTCTCCGCGATAACTTACGTTTAGGCATTTTTAATTAAAAAAACCAATGTGATTGATCTACGGAGGAGGTTTCTAGGTTAGGTTTTAGTAATTTGTGAGACTTACCGTGTAATTTTTCTGTCGTGATTTCTTCGTAGTTACACAAGAATACACAATGAACAAGCCAATAAGTACTTGAGTCCTATAGTTACAACCTTTGTAACAACACAAAACACTTAATTCAATACTAAACGAAATACACGGCAATAACGCGCCAAACAGCAAACCGCGTAGCACAAGGAAATGTTGCCAATGCTTAAGCGTAGTTGCCAGAGTTAGCTTTATTTACGTTTATCGTTGTCATTATTAAATCACAATTTTTAAATTGAACAAATCTTTAAAACTATTACGGGTTATCATTTATTAACAGAGCTGTGAATCTCAAATCCATACATAACATACATTAGACTGTTTGTACATTATTGTACGTACTGTGTACGTCTATATTTGTACACGGACGAATGTACGTAAAGTGTACTAAAAATGTATGTACATAGGACGAAGTGTGCTATATGGGTACCTAAAGCCCTAAGGAGAGAAATGCTCTCAAGAATACACTACAGCCACCTAGGAATGCAGAAATGCAAGGAATTAGCCAAAAATCATTATTTTGGGTTAGTATGAAAAAACGAAATAGAAGAAATGATTGGCAACTGTCACCTATGTTTAAAATATGCAAACTCACAGTTAAATGAACCTCTTCAGTCGCATGAAATACCTAAAATACCATGGTATAAAATCGGAACCGATATCTTTGAGATAAACGGAGTTAAATACTTAGCACTGGTAGATTATTATTCTAAGTATATAGAAGTAGAAAATTTAAAGTCAAATACGACTAGTGAGAGAATAATAAAAGCAATGAAGCGTACATTTGCCCGATTTGGAATACCAGCAATAATTGAATATACTTGAATATATTTTAATTAACAAACGTTAATTCTTACAACGACTTCTTTTTGTTTTGGTCACACGCCTTACTTATCAGTGACTCTCAAAATCTTATATCTATAACTAACAAACTCAAAATCCAGTGTTCCTAAACATTACACATAAGTTACAATAAATTCTATCCATTAAAATAATTCTATTGCTATTCTTTAACACACCCTCTCAATAAAATTATTTTAAAACATAAACTTGTTTCATATTAAATCCGATTCACAAAAAATAACTAATCAATACTAAAACTAATTTGTTCTAAGCCAAGTTTGTCTCGAAATCTATAAAATAAAACTTTCCCTAATGGCTTTGTAAAGATATCCGCTAATTGATCTTCACTCTTAACATAGACCAATTTAATTGTCCCTTCAGTTATTTTTTCTTTAATAAAATGATATTTAATATCAATATGCTTTAGACGTTTGTTATTTTCTGGATTTTTGGCTATCTTAATTGCCGATTGATTATCCTCAAAAATTTGTATAGGCTCATTAAATATACATATCTTAAAATCTAAAATTAAATTTTTCAACCAACACACTTCACTTGTCGCCATACTTAACGCAACATATTCAGCCTCAGTAGACGACAAGGATACACAAAGTTGTTTCTTTGAGCACCAGGAAACCGTACAGCCAAACATTTTAAAACAATAACCTGTTGTTGATTTCCTGTCTTTACAGTCACCACCCCAGTCAGCGTCTACATAGCCTTGTAGTGCAGTATCAGAATTACGCCTATAAATTAATTTAAGATCTACAGTGGCTTTTACATATCTCAACACACGTTTTAACGCTTTATATAATTCATCGCTAGTACAACTCTGAAATCGGCTTAATAATGCTACACTAGCACACAAATCAGGCCTTGACCCAGAAACTGCGTACAACAAGCATCCGATTAATTGTTTACACATTTTGGTTAGTTCTGCATCATCACAAATGTCCTCTACCAATACAAATTTAAAGTTTTGATCCATCGGAGTACTCATTGGTTTACAGTCGGTCATTTTAAAACGTTCTAGAACATTTTTCAAATATCTTTCCTGACTGATTACAGTAATACCCTTTTAAAATCATGTTGAATATTTATGCCTAAATAATTTGAAACTAAACCTAAATCTTTTATTTGAAAATTCTTGTTTAAAATTAATTTAAGCTCATTTAATTCATTCTCATCAGTTCCGCATATTAGTAAGTCATCCACATACAACAAAATAAACAATTTTTACCATCTTTACATTTTGCATACAAACAATAATCATTCGTTGACCTTATGAAACCTTCATTCTGTATAACAGAATTAAACTTTTCATTCCAATATTTGGGTGATTTTTTCAAGCCATAAATGGATTTATTTAACTTACATACAGTGTTCTCATTTTGTTTGATGCCGTCAGGTAATCGCATGAACACTTCCTCGTCGATTTTTCCGTACAGGAACGCTGCGCACACATCCATTTGAAATACTGGAAGTTGTAATTTATTTGCCACTGCCAGAAAAACCCTAAAAGTAGTTAGTCTTGCTACTGGCGCGTATATCTCGCTCAAATCCAACCCATCTTGCTGTTCAAAGCCTCTCGCCACCAATCTTGCCTTGTACTGCGCATCACCATTTTCATCCGTTTTAATCTTAAACACCCACTTACTGTTTATTGCCTTTTGTTCATTGGCAATGTAACCTCACTCCACGTGTTATTATCTCGTAATACATTTATTTCCTTTTGAATAGCTTCTTTCCATTTACTTGCATCACTCATTTCCATAGCTTCATGATATGTTGCTGGTTCTCTTCCTACACATAAAAATTTGTTTCATAATTCTTTAACCAAGAAGGAATTCTTGTTTCTCTTCGTGTTCTAAGTTCTTCCAAAGGTTCTCTTTGTTCTTCACCACAATTTTGATCCGCCACACCATTTGCGTGAGGTTCTTGATCAATTGTTTCTTCAACTTGTGATTCACATTGAGGTTCTTTATCTTTTCTGTCTTCATCACTTTCTTCGCTTGCAACTTCTAAATTTTCTTCAACTAATTTGTCCATTTCAATGCTGTTGTTAGTCTTTATTGAATCCTCTGCTTTGTCTATGGTGAAAACTACATCTTTCTTAATTTCAACAGATTTCCTAGCTGGAAAATAAATTCTGTAGCCCTTTGTATCTTCTCCATAGCCCACTAGAATTCCTTTTTCTCCTTTTGAATCCCATTTTTGTCTCTTTTGTTTGTAACATTGTTCGTGCTGCCTCCACCACCGTTCTCATTTCTCTTTCTATCTTCCCATTTTGTTCAGGAGTGTACACTATTGAAGTCTGATGTCTAATTCCATGTTCTTGCAGAAAACGTTCCATAGAATTATTTATAAATTCCGTTCCATTATCAGAACGTAAGACTTTTATTTTACGGCCTGTTTCTACTTCAGCATGTTTAATAAAATGTTTTAACTTGTCTACAGTTTCATGCTTATTTTTCAAAAATACACTGTTCTATAATGAGAATAATCATCTTTACATAACAAAAATACCTTGACTTTCCTAGCGAGGTCACTTCCATAGGGCCACATAAATCTACATGCACAAGCTCACCTATCTCAACAGTTTTAGTTTCACTCTGATAATATGGAAACTTATGCAGCTTACCTTTCAAGCATGCCACACAGGTTCCTTGTTGGTCGTTAGTATACTCAATGCCTTCTTTCTCTAGTATGCTTTTAACCTGTTGAATGTTTTGGTGAGCACATCGCTCATGCCAAACGGTTAAACTTTCTACAACATTACTTATATTGGCTATTTCATTAAAACATTTGTCATTCAATCGAAATTTCATAACATACATTTTTCCATTCCTTTCACCAACAGCTGCTACTACTTTACTTTTCATTAACATACATTGTTCAGCATTTGACGTAAACTCATATCCCCTATCTACAGCACTACTCACCGAGAATAGGTTTACTGTTAGTTCTGGCACATACAGCACATTGTTTAGAGTAGTTGTAATCCAAGACTCACCATTGTACGCTTCTAAGTTTATTTGACCAATCCCTTTGGCTTTAATTAGGCTTCCATTTCCAATCATCACCATCTTATCAATTGGCAAGTCCTTCATGTTGATGAACCATTCTTTCACATAACACATATGTTCACTAGCACCAGTATCAACATACCAACAATTATTTGATGCTTGTTTGTCCAATCCAGAAACTACAAAGGCATTACTTAGTCTTGCTTGACTTCTTTCTTCTTTACTTTTATTCTGTTTCTGTAGTCTATAACGGCATACACTTATAAAGTGTCCCGGTTTCTTGCAGTAAAACATATAGGTTTATCCCTCTTATCTGTTTTTCGACAATCCCTTTGGTAATGGCCCTGTTTGCCACATTTGTAGCACTCCATTCCTGCTCGTGCACTATTAGCTGCTAATGCCGATGCAGTGTTTTCCTCTCGATTCTTTAATCGTTCCTCTTCTACTAAGAGTCTTGCTATTAGCTCATCTAGCTTTTGTTGTTCCTGTGCAACAGATTCCCATGCCGAGACCAGGTGCTTATAATCACCTGGTAACGACATTAATAATTTTGTTATTAACATTTGATCTGAAACACCATGACCTAGTTGTTTTAATTGATTATTAATTTCCTGCAATTTCGCTACATGCAGTGACATTCCTTCACCTTCATACTTATATGCGAAAAATCGTTCCTGAATAAGGTGCACACTTACATTTGAACTCTGTTCAAACACACTCAGTAATTTTGTCCACATCTGTGCAGATGTCTCACAGGTAATTACGTGAATCATTGCGTTTTCAGACAAACGTGTAACAATTACACTCTGTGCCTTCGCATCCTTCTTCAGCCATGCACTTACATCTTCCTGTTCCGGTTTAACAGTTGTACCGTTAACAATCTCAAACAAATCCAAGGCTCTCAGAAGTACTTTTAATTGAAATTTCCACACATTCCAATTTTTCGTACCTTCTAATTTAATAAGCACGGTTGTATTTTCGCCTTGATCCATAATATATGTTTTCCCGCGTTTTCCAATACTTATTCTAACCTGCAATCTTCTCTTCACCTATTAGAGCAGTTTTTCTTACAACGACTTCTTTTGTTTTGGTCACACGCCTTACTTATCAGTGACTCTCAAAATCTTATATCTATATCTAACAAACTCAAAATCCAGTGTTCCTAAACATTAAACATAAGTTACAATAAATTCTATCCATTAAAATAATTCTATTGCTATTCTTTAACAGCAATACTAATTTCAGATGGGGACCACAATACACATCAAGCCAATTTAAGAAGTTTGCAGAAGAATGGGATTTCAAACATGTTGTTACGTCACCAACGAATGCCCAATCTAATGGAATGGCAGAGGCACGTCCAAATAATAAAGAAACTAATCAAGAAGGTTAGTGAAGATGGCAAGGATATCGAACTGGCATTACTACAGTATCGAAACACGCCGATAGGACAGTACTCACCAAATCAATTATTAATGTGCAGAAATACCAGGTCAAATGTTCCAACAATTACTAAAAATTTAGTTCCTACTACAGTAAATTATAAAAGGTATAACAAAGAAATAGTACAAAAACAAGTAAACCAACAAAATTATTATAACAGGGCAACTAAGACTCTAAAACCGTTGCAAATAGGGGATAGCGTCTATGTCCAAACAAAACCATTTTCAATTTGGGTTTCAGGAATTGTAATTGGAAAACTAGGTGTAAGAACATATAGAATAAGATTAGATAATAGATCTGTAATAGTTAGGAACCGAAAATATATAAAGGCATATAACAAAAATTGTCAAAATGAGTCAAGCAAAGGACTTACACTTAAAAGAGTAACATTTGCAGATGAACCTACAATAGTGAATAGTAATGTAATAGGTATACCGAAAATCAATAATTTGTTATTTAAAAGTAGGGAGGAGGTAAACAACAGTAGTGAACCTCAACCCGTATATAGTAGAGTTAAAAGAATAATTAAAAAACCTGTAAAACTAAATTTATAGAAATTAATTTGTTTGTTAAGAAAGGAAGGTGTGAGGACAGTGACTATACCGTCATAGGGAACGGAGCCACTGCCGTGACTTAGTTCTAGTAGTAACCTGTACATATGTTGTGTTGTGATTAAATCATGTCAATTATGAAAGTCTATTCATGTCAATCCCAAATGCTCAAGTAGAAGAACAATAAACATAACAATGGCCGATTATGAACGAGCCCTCCGACAAGCGATATCGATCGTATTTCCGCAATCGGTTTTGCGAGGATGTTGGTTTCACTACAGCAAAGCTGTTTATTTAAAAGGTTTGTTACAACATTTTTTTCTAATTTTGATATAAAAATGGCGTCTTCAAAATCAAAGTTCACTTTTTCGTAACTGTTACGAAAAGTGAAAACTCTTCGTCGCTATAGTTGTCATGACGATAACACATTGAAATACTTTTGATTCCATGTTTAATTCCTCTTTTTCAAAATTACAAACGTTTTTTTTACTCAGTAATTTGAGAGGCGTCTTTAAGTTCGTTTTTACATGTATTACAAATCATATGTTTCGCCGCTAGTTACAGGAACAAAAGGAAACACCAAACTGCACAGTAAACTATACTCGAACACAAGTATAGTTTATTTGTGCAGTTTTGTTACAGATAGACGCAACAGATAAAGTTCTATTTTTTTGATAGCTGATACATAATTTATAAATATATTATCTACATACGAGTCCTTTTGTATTAGCTCGCCAGTTCCATTTGATTATAAATAATCGCAATGTAAAACAAGGAGTGCGAATGGCTATGGTTTTACCCTTGCTGCCAGAACGATTATTCGCAGAAGGGCGAGAAGCCGTCAGAATGTGGCTATTAAATCACGCAGGAGATGGTGCAATAAACTCTGTCGAACAGTTTTGTTCTTATTTGCGAAGGCAATGGGGAATTACAGGTGTCGGTAGAAGGAGAAGAAATACGAACAAACAACTCCGTGGAATCGTTTCACAAGTCTTTTGCTGCAATGGTTGGAAGAGCCCATCCAAACATATGGATGTTTGTAACCTTCCTTAAAAATGGAGCACAGCAAAGCTTGTGATTTGATACGTTTGCATGAAGGTGTACAGTTGCCCAATACCCAAAGACCTAGATGGAGATTGTTAAACAATAGAATATGTAAGCATTTGTTCAAATAATCACATTATACACACAGTGATTCACGAAGCCTGTCGATTTCCTGATACTACTAATATGAAATTTGGTATTTGATTTGGCAATAACTAACTACTCCAAGTCAAATTGACAGTACCTACCTTTGTTTTTTTATAATGAAATAGTTTTAAGTCTACATCATTTTTTGATCAGCATCATTCATATTTTTAAGCCATGTTATTTCATAGTTTTTGACATGTAAGATTTAATTCAAAAATATATTTGCAAGGAACCCAAAATACATATGCGCTAGTTTTGAACCATTGAAGATAATAAATGTTTTTCTCTTTAGATTTCTAAAAGTTCAGCTCACATTTTCAAAGTTGACAATAAAAACTGTCAAATACTTCATTTTATCAAATGGCAGTTACCATTTCTGATGACAGAAATGGATGTCGAATTAAATTTTAAGGCCATAAGGTTGAATAATATTCGGCATTCCTATCTGCAATTGGTTTTACGTTATTAGCACCTTTTTAACGAGTTTGTTCCAATTTTTCATTGTCGAAACGAAAATAGAAAACCAAAAAATTTATCTTATAAAACTGCTCAACATGGGCAACTCATTTAGGCAATCTACAATACCTTTTGGGACATGCCGAGCTTTGCAAGGTTCAAAACCATTAAAGTAGGTTATTTGGGCCATAAACCACAAACAAAATAAAAACATTATGTTGATATTGTTCCATTATGCAAATTGCACAACTTGCATTTTTACAACTATAGTTATATTTTCATATTTCACTTTTCTTCAAAATCTTCTGCAACTTAGTAAATAGAAATAAACACATATGATAAACTCTATGGACAACATATGTATTACCTTATTAAAATAAATTATTAGTAACTATTGGTTGCTATGGTACCTAAATTTAACGCAATTATTAACAAAATTGGAACAAAAGCATTGTCATCAAAAGTGTTAAAAAATAAAGATAGGAATGCACAATGGTATAATTAAACTGAGCCTAAATTTCCATTCTATTAAAATGTGGACTAAACTTCTTGAAAACAAAACATAAAATAAATCATTTATTTAATATCTTTAACAGTTCAAAAGTAGATGTCTTTTTTTCATTAAATCTTGCATTCTACAAATTTATTTATTTATTCGTATGGTACAATCAATTAAATATTGTATTGTGTTGTAAATGTTATGTATGGTGCCCCAGAAGATCAGTAGTATAAACCTGTATAGTGTATATGTACAAAATGGAGCTATTCCATTAAAAAACAAAGTAGGCGTAAATTTCCGGTGTAACCCATAGTGGCGCTATTTTGAAAATATGTATTATTTAATTAGCCTAGATAGTCGATGATGGCCCATGGCTAAAAATACCAAATATCATATTAATATGATTTTAAGAAGTATATAATCTACGGGCTACGTGAATTACCTTGTAAAAAACAAACCATATACAAACATAATTTATAACTTTTAGTAAATGCCCAACGAAGATTAGAACTGGATGGTGACGTTGGTATGTTTTTAAGGAGAATGAGTTATTCAGTGGAAGGGTTGGAAAGAAATTTAAATCCGAATTTAGAGGATATACAGGCAGATGAACTTCAAATTGCTGAAGCTGCGCCTGTTATGTTCGAAGAGGGTAACCCCGTCCACCTACTCCTCAAGAAGTAGAAGAACCGGTGCCAGCACCAACTCCACCGCCTCCACCAGCAGCAACTCCACCTCCTCCACCAGCAGCAACTCCACCTCTTCCACCGGCAGCAACTCCACCTCCTCCCCGACCAGCAGCAAATGGACCTCCACAAATAGCCAGAGAACAATTATGTGTGATTTGTTTAATTGAGCAAATAACACATGCATTTATTCCATGCGGACTAATAAGTGTATGTGGTGAATGTGCTACCGAAATAACAAATAGGAGACTATTTCAATGTGTTGTGTGCCGGAGTGACTCGTTTGGAGTATTTAGAATTTATGTTTAAATTTAAATTAAAGTATTATATGGGTGGCATCACTTTATATAAACCCGAGATAAACATTTCAGTGTAAATTACTATTTCTTGTGTTATTTTTCTTTACGTTAGTTAGTTACGTTATTTGTACATATGTTCATTATTACTATGACGTTTTGTTATATATGTTTCTTTAATAATTAGGATGACTATTCAAACTCAAATGTATGCTGTGCATTTTATTGCTTTACGTGATTACTACAAGTATTTAGTACCTAGGTACTATATCAAAATGTTTTAAGAAACGAAATATTATGAAACTGAAAATTACTATCTCGTTTTCTTAAGGATTAACTTATTGTCCTCAAAAATAGAGAGTGGTGTTTGTAGATTGTCTTGTCCACTTTAGTTATAAAATCTTTGACGTTTGTTGTTCGTTATGTCTTATTTATGTTTGATAATAATTAATTTAAATTAATTTGTTAGTAATTGCAATATGTATACTATGCTTATAGGTTAATTTTAATTTTTAAATAGATGAATGAAATTGTTATATACGTATATACGAGGGAGAAAAGTACCTAACACGTAGTTAGTTTTTCTCCGACCTTAATTTAATTATTATAAATGTCGTCGTTTTTAATGCATTTTTATTGTAACTAATAGTACATGATTACCATAATTTTTTATATAGTCGAAACTATACTATTTAGTCATTTTCTAATATTTCACACCGAGACTTTAATAAATACTGAGTCGAGATAATTAAAGGCATTTATTTGATACTTATTTTAATTCCGGTAAAAAAATTTTTTTAATGATATTTATTTTATAACATTTACTGTGAAACAGTGAAATAATTTACTACTGTAAATTAAATTGTCAAAAATAGATATACAGTAGTTATTTCTAATTTCACTCATTTAGTGCTGTAGAAAAATAAATTATATATGAAGTCCATATATTTTGTATTAATTGAATATATTTTAAGTTACATTTGTAATTTTGTTAATTTAATTGATAATATTTTATTTAACTTAACTTTTATAGTACATAAAGAAAACATTTTATATTCTTACAACGCTGCGGATACATTCATTTTTTATTATAACGGCATTCTTTCACTATTGCGCATGCACCACTATTAACTTACAAAAATATAAATAAAGAACGTTTTACACAACTAACTAAAGCACTATTACAAAATAAATATAAATGTAGAAAAATAGTGAATACTCAACATGCTCCCTTACATTTATATTTGTTTAATAAATTCTTAAATCAAATTTAACATTTCTCTCAACCTAATAAACTTAGCTCTACAAAGTGATTTGGTCAGTAAGTCTGCAATATTATCTTCAGTTGAAACTTTAATAACTTCAACTATATCTTTTTTAACATTTTCGTTTACAAAATGTAATTGCACTTTTCAACATGCTTAGAATTTTTTGTAAAATTGCCATATTTTGCAATAGCTACAGCACCTGAATTATCTTCAAATATTTGAACTGGTTTAATAAAATTAATTCCAAATGTTTCTTTTAACATATTTCGAATGAAGATAACATCGGTTACAGCTTCGGACAATGCTACATATTCAGCAAATGTAGACGATTTAGTTACAGAATTTTGTTTGCGAGATTTCCAAAAATTACATTTCCGTATAACTTAATTATATAACCTGAGGTGGATTTCCGATCTATATTATCTCCTGCCCAGTCAGAGTCTACGAAACAATGTAATATTTCGGTGTTATTACTTTTACTAAAAGTTAATTTTAAATCTTTTGTCAAATATAAATACTTTAATATTCTTAAAGCATACTTAAAATGTGAATCATCATAACAATTTTGAAACCTACTTAAATAATTAACGCCATAAGCGATATCTGGTCTTGTTCCGGTACTTATATATAATAGTTCACCTATCAGATTTTTATACTTAATTCTATTATTTATTATCTCTGCAGGTTCTAACTTTAAGCCTACTTCCATTGGTGTATTACATAACTTTGAATTTATTAAGTTGTACTTCTTTGCCAGTGATTCAATATAATTACTTTGACTTAAGGTCATTAAATTGTCTTCAATATTATAGCTTATATCTATTCCTACGTAAGTTCTAACTTCATTCATATCTTTCATTTTGAAACGTTTTGTTAGCAATATTTTAATGTTATTAATATTATTCTGGCTGTTACTACATATTAACATGTCATCAACAAACAGTATTATGTATATGGTTTTATCCTTTTCTTGTGATACATATAAGCAATTATCGTAATTACTCCTTTTAAAATTTAGTTTTATTATGAATTCATTAAAACATTCATACCAGGACCTCGCACTCTCTTTTAAACCATATAATGATTTAAGTAGTTTGTAAACTTTACATGTACCATCTTCATACCCTATTGGTTGATTTACGTAAACTTCAGAAATTACTTCACTATTTAAAAATGCTGTCTCTACATCCATTTGATTAATAACAAAACCATTTACACAGCAAAATGCTAATAATAATTTTAGCGTTAACATTTTTGCAACAGGTGAGTAAATATCACCTTCACATTCATGTTGTTGAAACCCTTTGGCTACCAGTCTAGCTTTGTAAACATTGTTATCCTTTATTTTGTAAACCCATTTAACATCAATAATATTTTCATTTACTGGTTTGTTAAGAGTGTTTGCAAGAGTTCTGTTTTTTAAATAAGTTGCTGCTTTTACTACTTCAGGCCAGTACAATTTACTAACATTTGCTTCCGACAATAAACATCTAGATACATTCATGATTGACCTGTTATATCGTTCTGCTACTCCGTTTAATTCGTGTACATATGGGGAACAAGGAATTATACGAATACCCTTTTCTCTACAAAACTGATAAATATTGGCATTTAAGTACTCTTTTCCATTGTCACACCCGAGTCACACCTTAATACTTTAATTCTTTTGTCAATTAAATTCTCCACTTGATTTACATAGTCCACAAAACAATTATAAACGTCGGATTTCAATTTAATGCAATATACTTTAGCTAATTTACTATAATCGTCAATGAAAGTTAAGAAATATTTTTCCCCACGGTTACCTGTTGTATTATTGCGGCCCGTTTAAATCTGTATGTACTATTTCTAAAAATTTTTAGCGCGTTTTCTATTGTTTAAAATGGTACATTATGCATTTTACTTTTATGCAAATTGCACATTTCATATTATCTGATTCAATTTCTTTCGGCAAACCTAACAATAATTCATTTTTACACAAAGTATTTAAATAATTGAAATTAACATGACCTAATATGCGATGCCATTTTTCCTTTAAAGACATTTTTTCTATACTTTGGTAATTTACCAGGCTAGAAGTAATATTATTTTTAATAAAGCTTGTCATAATATATAAATTACCTTGTTTTTTGCTATCGCTATTAGGTCATTATTTTTGTTATACATTTTTGCATCATTACCAATAGAAACTATTTTGTTATTAATTGTAACTTTTGAAACACTAATTAAATTTTGTTTCATGTCTTTTACATAAAAAACGTTAGGTAAACTTATTTCATGATGCTTTTCAAATACCTTAAAGATTGCATTTACCATACCTATTTTAGTTGCTTTCAGTATTCCGCCATCACCTACTTTAACATCAATTGGCGTTTCTAAATTTACATATTTACTAAATAACCTATCATTATTTACAATATGATCAGTACTACCGCTATCTAAAATCCAACTTACTTCATTTTCCTTATAATTGCCTGTGCGGTTTACTTCGGATGTATGTACTTCTGTTAAAAAGGAATTTCCTTCGACTTCGGACTCTCTCGGTTGATTCTGCTGACAAGATGATGTGTTTGCAGCTCCTCTGTAATAGCCTCTTCCCTGAATTGATGTTGTTGAAAGCTGGTTCTTCCTCTAAAGGCTCTTTGATAACTTCCACGACTATTCCAATTGCGGTGTGATCTTCCTCGATAATTGTTGGCACATCTTGGTGGTTCTAATGAATTAGGTTTATTGCAGTTGTATTGATAATGTCCAAGCGCACCACATTTAAAACATTTTCCTGTTGATTTTAACTTTATTTTACTTTTTAAATATTCAACAGTTCTGTCTTTCTCAGGCAACACATCTATTAAATCTCCAATATGACTGTACGTTTGAGGTAAGGATCGTAACATGTATCTTAATTTTTCTTGCTCGACACTACGGCTCCTGATGCTTTAAGTTCATTAACTGCTTTTTCGAATTCATCGAAGAAGGAAGTGACTTCTGCATAATTTTTAACTTTATTGATTCCAAATTATTTCTACATATGATTTGTAATGCTGTTGATTTCTTCAAGTACCTTTGGTCAAATTTTTTGATTATTTGATAAGCTGAATCTAAATCACCAATATATTCAAGTTGTTTATTTGTGATAGCGCTGTATATATAATTTGTCGCTTTAATGTCCGCTTGATTCCATTCTTCATCTTTATCTGATTCCTCCTTTTCTCTGATTGCTACTTGCTTACACCTTTTAAATTCCAGAAATTTCAATATCCTCTTCTTCCAGTTTGTATATTCCGAACCATCAAAAACTGGTATTGTAATGTCATCAATTTTCATGTACGCCATTTTCTTCCCACACGTTCTCACGTTTTACCTTTACGCTTTTACTTTGTTTTATTCTCAATCTCAGTTCACACTCATTTATTA
This sequence comes from Abscondita cerata, assembly GCA_030710515.1. NCBI lineage: Eukaryota > Metazoa > Arthropoda > Insecta > Coleoptera > Lampyridae > Abscondita > Abscondita cerata. The sequence continues at coordinate 22,598 of JALBCR010000441.1, read as the reverse complement.
ATTGCTGTACTTTGTTATGAACGACGTTCTGCTACCATGTTAATTTAATTGATAATATTTTATTTAACTTAACTTTTATAGTACATAAAGAAAACATTATTATATTCTTACAACGCTGCGGATACATTCATTTTCTTATAACGGCATTCTTTCACTATTGCGCATGCACCACTATTAACTTACAAAAATATAAATAAAGAACGTTTTACACAACTAACTAAAGCACTATTACAAAATAAATATAAATGTAGAAAAATAGTGAATACTCAACAAATTTATGTTTGTATTTATTATTATAATTTTTGTTCACTATAGACATTATGTGTTGGATCCAGACATGTTATTATTATACCTATATTATTTATTATTTTGTTAGTTAAAGAATTTATATTTTTCAATCAACATTTTTAACTTCACTAACAAATTAAAGAGATGTAAATAGGTTTTGTTTTCCATTCTTCAATATTTATACATTTTTAATGCATAAGTGAATAAAAATGTACCTTATCAGATTTGCACTTATATTTTGAAGATTAAAAACCTCTACTTAGACAAATTAACAATTTTGACGATTATTATAAGAAAATACGTAGTTAAAACAGATTTCATATTCTCATATGTAATTCTATAAATTATTCAGTTTGGAAGAATAACAAAATAACTAGAAGATAAAATGTGTAATTTTTTATTGACTAGAACAAATTATTTCTACATTCTTCGCATGCCGCTGAAGTTTGTATGATTTTCCAGACTATCTTAACACTTTTGAGAACCTCTGGTTTTTGGATTTAAATCGCAAATGACAACCTTGACGTTTAATTTGTAACCTAGCTTTTCGAGCGAACGTCTTTCGAGCGTATGTCTTTCGGGCCAACGTACTGTTTCGAATTTTATACGTCACGAAGCTAAAGAGTATAAAAATAAAAACAAACGTGCAGAAGCTGTTAATTTTATTAGGAACTAGCTGCAAGTAAAATATGACGTATGTAAAAGTCTTACAAACACTGATATTAGGGAGATTTTGGATCACTTAAAATAGCAGTTTTGTGGTTATCGTTATTTGTGCGTCGGCGCAATAAGGTAAAAATAAGATCCAAACAACTATAACGATAACACCAAACTTTATTTACGGCGGATGTTAATTACGTTTCCGGTGGTTATTTTTGCAGGGATATAACCTTAAAAATAAGTAAACTATAAATTCTTATAAATTATTTTGTTTTAGGAATGGAAAAATGCTGCTGCAAACAAAAAAAGGTTAAGGTTCCGGGAAGAGGATGACTTAGCCTTACTTAGAGAAGTACTGAGCCTAAATCCTTTCGAAAACCCAAATTCATGGTGTGAAATTCAGGAACATATTTTCCTAACGACAGGGAAAAAGTTTGTTATAAAAACTTTAAGGGACCACTTGTTGCTATTAATTAAGCTGTGGCTAGAAAAACAAAAATTTTAAGAGATAAGTAAGTATAAAGTTGTATCAAACCTATCATTAAGTTACAATGTGATTTCATATATTGGCAGTGCCAGTATGCATTCAGTCTGATTTGTCTTTATTAAATTTCAATTAAATAACAATCGAAAGTATAAATTGTAAAATTTTTAGATCTGGTATTGAGGAGGCATATACTGAGAAAGATCAATTATGTTCTAATATACATGAATTGATGGGTGAACACGCTAAAACAAATTGTTTAGTAAAAAAAAGGAAAGACACCAATTTGGGAAAAATAAATCGGGACTATTGGGCCAAAGAGTCCATAAAAGAAAACGTTGGTAGTTCCAGCAACTGTGGAATAGAAGATAATTCTCCAAGTTCTTTACTTCTTGATCATAACTATGCCAGTAAGTACATATATCCAAAATACCTTTGTAGTCATAAAAATAAATTTAACTTCATATAAGTTACGTTAATGTTTAACATAATTAAAGGTGAAGATTATAATTATGCAATAACTATAAAAGTGATTGCAAAATGTCTTCCAAAATTTTTATACCTAAATTATTTTTTTAATTTGTAGCTGAAGAAGTTGTTGTGTTGGCAGATGAAGAGATTGAGACAGGAGGTGGTGCTTCCTCACAGCTTGAGGATACTGCAGATGAAGCTGGCCTTGCGACAAATGAAGTGACACAAACGGCTAAAGTGTCGAGTGGCAGCAAGCGTACCATTCTAGGTACGAAAGATTTAAACTTCACTTAAAGTAATTGAATCGGTTATTGAATTGCAATTATATTTTAGCACGAAATAAGGCACGGACTAGGAGAACCAGTATTCAGAGACAAGGGCTTGCATATTTACAAGAATATGAAAACACCCAAAATGAGTTAAAAGGAAAGATCAGGAGCTTCTAGAGGAAAAATTAAAAATCGAAGAGGAAAATTAGAGCTGGAAAAAAGAGGCTTGAATTAGAAGAGAGAAAACTAGTTCTTCGAGAATTTGAAAGTAAGAAAAATCTGCAGATGCAAGAAGACAGATTTAATGAGTTAAATAAAATAATTAGCAACCAAGACAGGTTAATAAATGTTCTACTAAATCAAACAAAGTAAATTCAACTTATTTGTAGTTAATAATTACGTATGATTAGAGTTTTATATCAAATAAATAAAAGTAAGTTCTTTTTATAGATGTTTTATTTCATATAAAAAACAATTTTAGGTAAAATACTAAACTAAACATTTAAATACTGCTCCAGTGCAATGGGCTCTACATCAAAAATTGAGCAGTTTGGTTCCCATATACACAAGAATGGCAGTTACTTAATAAAGTTGCTGTTTTGTACATTGGTTCTACATCCTGCAAAAGGAGTTTTTGATTTACAAGGTTGGCTATTTCAGACAATGCTGAAGTTGATCGACCAAAAAATTTTTTCAAGTCCGCTAAGCGATTTGGATAAGCCAATCGTTTCAATAAAATACATAAACCTTCCATACCTGTAAAAAATTAAGAATAACCTGAACAATTTTATATTCCAATCGATCATGTTAATTACCTGTAACTACATGAGAAGAATTTGTCACAATTTCATTAGGGATATGAAGACTTCGAACTAGCCGCTGTAAGTCTTCTTGGGAAAATCTGAAGTTGACTTTATATTCCGCAGGTTCTAAATTGTGTAAGTTTAACCGTCGTCTATCCAGCATATTTTGTAGTTCATTATAAGGGAAACCAAATATATCTTGTAAGATCAAACCTCTAATTAAATTATGATTAATTCTATTCCGGTTTCGGCGCCGAAGAACCAATTGCAAATTGCCTTCCATTTTTGTATAAATAAAACTGTTCAAATAAAAAAATTATATGGAGTTTGTTTTGATTTGATGAAAATAATATAAGCACTCACAAAAATAGGTTAGGGTTAAAAATTAAACCAAATACTGACATAACTACACTTCTCGAAAATGCAATCCAAAAACTCCATTTAAATTGCACCAACGTTATCGTTATCGTTAATAACGATAACCACGGAGATCCTTATTTTGACGTTATTTTAAGTGACTCAAAATCTCCCTATTGTTAAAAAAATACACGTTATTCGTACCCAATATTTGAAAGAAGCAGGTATGCTGAAAAATATTTGGTCAGTGGTGCACCAGCCGAAGCATATAAGATAAAATTGTGGTGCTTCGATATCTTGCAATTTTTGGGCGAAGGAGATCCTATACGACAATCTCAATCAAATTTGGAATCAATGGTAAGTAATAACCATTTTTGTATGTACTTCTTTATTATTATTATTATTTGAAAGGAAATAATTGAAACTGAAGCTAAGCGATATGAAGAGGTGGAGGAGGAGGAGGAGGAAGGTGAAATTATTTTTGAGGGCACAATGGATGAATTGGCATCTGCTTCATCGACTCCTACAGATGGTGCCTGTTCACCTAATCCTAATAAGAGACGACCCAGTAGAAGCAATTCAAATGCCTCTATTGCAGCATTAATTAATTCTGCGATTACATCTTTAGAAGAGGGAAGAAAAAACCAAAGATCGCAGAGGATGAATTTGATGTATTTGCAAGGTTTGTTAATACTGCAACAATCAACATATTATTTATTATTAATTTTCAGTACCATTGCAACAGAAATGCGAAAACTACAAAACAAAAAATAATTTGTGAATTAAAAAAACATTTTTAATGCAATTATGGATGCTCAACAAAAGAATTGAATCATTAATTTGTAAATACCTAGTAATATTAAGGACCTGCTTAGAATATAATGAATAAAATAACTAATAATATTACATTGTTTATGCAAGATTGTTTTGCCAGTCAACAGCACCTACACCATTTACATATTCCACAAATTCTTGTCTATTATTTAAGGCTGATTGACTGCTTCTATTACCAGCTTGCTTGCTTAAAGCATATGAAAATCTAATTCTTTTATCAATACTAGTTTCACTTACATTATAATTATTTGGATTTTTTACTCTCAAAAATTGTGTAAAACAACACAAGCTAATGTAATAGTTTCGACTTTGGTGGGATGTAAATTAACAGTGTTTATTAATACCCGAAACCGATTAACAAGTATCCCAAAAGCATTCTCTACTACCCTTCGTGCTCTGCTTAGACGGTAATTGAAGATACGTTGTGGCCAGGTCATGTTTCTAAATGGATAAGGTTTAAGAATATGTTGTGATAATGGGAATGCAGCATCTGCTACAATCACATACGGTACAGGTTTTGTACGGCCTGGTAAAGGTGTTTCTTGGGAAAATTTAACCTATTTGTAGCAATGGCCAACGCAAGTGTACTGTTTCGAAATACACCCCATCAGAAATTCTACCATTCTTCCCACAATCAACATAGAGAAATTTGTAGTCAGCACCAACTAAACCCAAAAGCACAATACTATGTGAGCCTTTATAATTGAAATATACTGAGCCTTCTCTCTGAGGAGCTTGTACAAGTATGTGTTTTTCCATCCAATGCCCCTAATACATGGGGCAAATTCCGCCTAGCTTGAAATTCATCAGCTATCTTCAGCCATTCCAAAGTTGTATCGGGAATCTAAATGCCTTTAAATAATCATTTCTTAAAGCAGTATATATTCCCAAGTAACATTGAATATTTAATAAATATTCAAAAATGGTTTAGAATATTAAAAAATATTAGTAATATTTATATAATACTAAATAAATATTAAATGTTAATATTCAAATTTAATTAATCAAGTAACATTTATATAATATTTCCACAATATTTATAAACGTTTCAATAATATTAATTTATAATGTTCATAAAATATTTGTTAATGTTTTTGTGAAAAACTTTGTTAAACATATATTTTGAACAAAATGAATAAGAATAGTGAAAATAAAAAGAAACAAACTACAATTATTAAAATTCGATGTTTTTATATAAACTAAAGTAATGCCGATGTGGCAATGCTAACATTTTTGTTTCAATCGGTTTCAATTTTTGCGCGTTTACACGTCGGTAAAATTGCGATCGCATCCGATTGTGCATTCGAGAATTCGATTTAAATTCTGTTGGTGAATTAAGTTGGTTGAGAAGCAACAATTTAATTTTAATGTGAATTTGGTTGGTTTGTGCTTTAGTCAGTGCTTAAGTTTATGAAATTTACGATCTCTAAACAAGGTAAGTTTTAATTTTTACACGAATTAATCATTTTGCGTTCTGTGTTGTTACATAACCTAAATTCTATCTTCCCCCGTTATTATTAATACTGCTATTTGTACATTTTTTAGATAATATTTTGTATATTGCCATATATGCCTAAGGCAAAACTGCAAACAGATACTTCTATAAGAGGGTATTAGAATCAACCAATGAATCAATGCTGTTAATTAATTCTTCTGCTCATCGTGAGAAGATTATTTTACCACGTAATGTGGATAGGAAGCATGAGTTACCAAAAAAAATTTGTACTGATAATTTGCATTTATCTCGTCAATCGGGTCAATCACCGAGTACATCGGGGACTAATACCAATTGCCAGTTGGGTTTCGATGATGATGATTTTAATTGTTTTAATAGTTGCGATGGTAATGTAGATTTGCAAAATAGTTTAGTAATGAATGATAAGATTTTAATTGACTCCCTTGCTGTTAGTAATAGAATTGTGCTTTTGAACATGCAATCAAAGATTACTAATTGGGCTGTTAAAGGTAACATTTGCCAAAGTAATTTAAACAAACTTCTACAGATTTTAAAAAGTAGTACTGACATTTCTGAGTTTCATAATTTGCCAAACGATTCTAGAACTCTTTTAAGTACTCCTTGCAAAATAGTTGTTACAGAAATAATGTCTGGATTATTTTATTATTTTGGAATTGCTGACACTATAAAAAGTTACTGAAACAATATAAATACAGGATCTCCGATAATGTTGATATAATTGAAGTAGCTGTTAATATAGATGGTTTACCAATAAGCAACAGCACATCAAACTGTTTATGGCCAATTTTAATTAAATTAAAGCTACATGATCTAAATAAGGTAGTTAGTATGGTAGCTGTTTATTATGGTAATGAAACCCAAGTTTGCAAATGAGTATTTAAAAGATTTTGTTAATGAAGCAATCGAGCTAAATCAAAACGGTTTTTTATTGATAATAAAAAGTATGGCTTAAAATTCAAATGCTTGTATGTGATCCTCCAGCAAAATCATATTGTTTATCTGTAAAAGGGCACATGGGATATCATTCATGTACCAAATGTACAAGTGAAGGAACCTTGGTAGAAAATGTATTGTGTTTCCCCGAAATTGATAATCTACAAAAACGAACTGATCAATCCTTTAGACAGCAATCAGATGAAGATTATCATAATGGAATTAGCATTTTAACAGAATTGCCGAATTTTAATTTGGTTGATGATGTAGTTTTAGATTACATGCATATTATTTGTTTAGGCGTTATGAAAAAATGCTAACTCATAAAAATTTGGCTGGGTATTTGGAAAACAACCCTTTAAATTGCCATATTTTTGAAGTACAAAGAGCTACTGAACTAAAATTACTTCTTTTATATGTAGGTCCAGTCATTTTAAAACAATTCTTGATCCTCTGATTTATAATCATTTTTAACACTTTCAGTAGCAATCACTGTTCTTTGTAAAGATGTATTTTTACTTATTCCAAACATGATTTCTTATGCAAATGAATTACTTAGATGTTTCGTTAAAACGGCAATAAAGGTTTATTCAGTTGACTTTGTGTCTCATAATGTACATAGTCTTTTACATTTAACCAATGATGTAATTAGGTTTGGAAATTTAAATAACTTTTCTGCATTTGATTTTGAAAATCATATGCAATTTATTAAACAGATGTTGAGAACTGGTCATAAACCCCTTCAACAAGTAGTTCATAGAGTCTTTGAAGGCCGATTTTGTAAACTATCAGATATTAATAAGGGAACATCTGTTTCCCAAGAACATTTCGAAGGGCCGTTGTTACCTGGATGTTTTTCTTCGCAATACAAAGTATTAAAAACAGAATATTTTACCCTGAAGTTAAATTCGGCTAATCGTTACGTATGGCTAGATGATAATAATGTTTTTCAGGTTCACAATATTTGTTACTATAATAATGATATTGTTGTTATTGGTAGAGAGTTTGAAGAAAAAAACCGTTTTTAACATTCCTTGTGATTCTTCCAGCTTAGGAATTTTTGATAAATACTAATAAACTTTCTGATTTAAAAATGTATCTCATATCAAAGATAAAATACAAAATCTTTTATATACCATTAGAAACTGGGAAAGCCGTAGCTTACCCTATTTTACACACTTCAAGTAGCTGATTTTTTATATTAGGTATATTATCCTTAACACAGTGAGAATTTAATGATCATCAAGTTGAAATTGTTAATTTAATTTAAGTATAGTATGTATCACATAAGAATTTTTCAAATGTAGTTTAGTTTTAATGATCATCAAGTTTTCGATGACATAGGTACTGAAAACGCAATCCTGAGTTTCCATAATCGTCGTCATAGTGATTAATTTACGCTTCAACAATAATTATGTAATGTTTATATTTACTAGCTTAAAATTTTACTTCAACTAGGGACTACTGTGCAAACTCATCGACTCATTTCCTTTCAAGTCTATTATTCTTTGGTCTGTTACGTCATTCTTATTAATTTTATTTGTTTATTTTTACGGTGTTATGGAATTCTGTTCGTGCCTGACAAGATGACATGGTGTGTTGTTCACTTCACAGCTGAGCAGACAGTTGAGGTAGTTCCAAAGTCTTGGACTATACTAGAGTCCCAGGAATGTTTTTGGCCAAACGGTTACAATAGAAAAAAATTATAGATGCCGTAAAATCGAAAGAGTCTCCATCTTGTAGTTGGAGTATCTTCTCAATCAAGATTTTGGGAACATGGCAAGAACGTATATTATGATGGGGTAGTTCTATATTTGATTATCTTTGTAGAGGACCTCCTTGTTGCCCAAATCAAATGCAACCGAGCAAAAGATAGAGACGATCTATCTTCATCAGCGGATGAATTAGCAGCATTAGGCAAAGGACTGCGTGTAAGAAAATCACGAATACATCCCGATTTTGACTGCTCTGATGAAGAAATTGAATACCCTTCAATGCCAACTATTCCAAAACCAAGAAATGGTAACGTATGCCAATTTTGTTTCTTTTTTATTTCTTTCGTACGAGAGTTTTGAACACGATTCGTAATTGATAAATAAATAAATAAATTACATTTCACATCAATTACAAACTGAATACATCAATTCAAATAACTAGTCTAGAGCTTTATAAAATTTAATTGTTTATCTTTTTTTTGTTGTACAGCTGCCAATTAACAGACAAGGAAAAAATTACCGTTACTTAAACACTTAATTTTTTAGAAGTTTGCCACAAAGGACAAATACCGGAAAATCCAAGGTTGCAGGAAGTTAACTCTCCTGAAGACCAATATTTATCTGAACAGGCAAATCAATTATCAGTTCAAACTGATAAAGGCTTTAACAGGGAATTTCAGGAAATACAGTCTGTAATGGGAAATGTTACCTCAGCTTTAACACAGTTAACAACGGAAAACGGAGGTATATTTTTATCTTTTGTTACATTTTTGTCATTTGAATTACTTATTTCAGAATTCAGGTTATGAGACAGCTTCATATAATAAACGCACGAATAAAAGAGCTAATGGAAAACCAAGAATTATTGATGAAAAGTGATAGAAATAACGAGACTCCTGCTCTATATGAACTAAGTGAACAGTTACAAGAAGTAATGAACATGTTTCCTATACAAAATTTACACGATTTAAATAAAATGGAAGACATTTTAAAAAATCCTCAACAAATGAACCTAATTGTAAAGTAAATAACAATGTTATTATTAGTTTTGAAAATTTTTAAATTTACAGGCAAAAGAACTTTCTCGATTAGGCGGAGGAACAGTCAAAGAGATTACAAAACGAATCATGTTTAGTATATTAAATAATAAAACTGCACAATTTTACAGTTGGGAAGGGCAAAAAGGAAAACAAAAATTTAAGGATTTACAACTAGGAAAACTTATTATAAGTATGTATATATAATTACAACTACTATTTGAAATTGCAAATGACTAACACTAAATATAAGGAATAAAAGTAAAAGCACCATGTAGACAAACCTTTAATCAATTAATAAAATCTACTGTAAAAATTGCAGGCATCGAGTTTTACTTTGTTTATATAGTTAAAATATCAAATTAAATTTGTAAAATCTTTTAATATATTTGAAATTAATTATATATTTGATTGATCCAAATTTTAATTCAAATTTAAGTAGATAAAAGTTCATTGTTTATGTTGTGGTTTATATGTATTATAAATCTTCTCTTTCTAGTTATGATGTTTATCTGTTATAAGTGCCATTAATTTTTAATAACTTATTCGAATATAACTAAATTATGATGTATTTTATAGAAGCAGTTCGATTTAATGAGAAAACTAAAGAGGCCTCTGAAGCTGACATAATAAAACCTTTGAGGGAATGGTTAGTCCGTGAAAAATTTAGACAAGTCCAAACAAAGTAAGTAAATATCAAATTGATTTTTTAAATTTAACAATTTCTTTTAGTTCACAACCTGACGACGCGTAGGTTATATAATTCTAAAACTTACAGTTATTGTATCTATTGTATTGTATTAAATACGAAAATAAATGTTATCAAAGTACATTTGAAATTTCATTTAACGTTAACAAAAGTTAAAAAGAAGTAGGCTAATAACGTTTATATAATGTTAAAATAATAGTTATAATAATATTTTATGACTATTTATGCAAACATTTATATAATGTTTTTATAACATTGCAAAATGTGATTTCTGCACATTCATAAAATATTTTTTAAATATTAAAGTAACTTATAATAATATTTATTAAATATTCAAACATTTGTCAATAAATGTTTATTTCATGTTTTATAAATGTTTAAATGCTACTTGGGTTGCAGAACACACTTCTGGTATAAAATTAGAAATAGTAGAGTGCCCCATTCTAAAAAGAATATGAGAGGCTTTTAAATGTTTCGCCTGTTGCAAGATAACGTAAGGTTATCGTCAGGCGATCTCTAGGAGAAATGGCATCCCTAAATTTGGTGTCTTTTTTTCTCGATTTGATGTTTAATCGTATTTAAAAGTTCTTCAAACGTATCTACGTCCATTCTTATAAAATTTTCGAAACTATCTTTATCAAGTGCCGCAAGTTCATTATGTACAAGATGAATATTCCCATGATGATCATTTCTTTTTTGTATCCATGGCTTCACCCACCATTTCCGTTTCCTCGGTAATAAAAGAGCCGCTGATGCTCCAATTATAGTCAGCAGAAGAATTTCCTCGCAATCCATTTTTAACATTGGCAGTATAACCTATTCGGCATACACATACCATATAAACTGTAGTAGTTGGTGAAAAATAAAATCCCAAGGCAGATAAATCACCACGCATTAGAATTGCACTAGTGTGAATTAATGCCCGGTTTACATTATTCCAGTCCAGTGATCTAGCGAGATTCCAGTCCAGTGCTGGACTGGATCTGTAACGTCTACATTATTCCAGTTATTTAGAAGCCGTTGAAGTGTGAACACTATAGTGACAATGATTTCAAGAAGAGATCAGTTTCGAAAATGTTTCAAACGTGCTCAATCACTCTTGCTACAAGAAGTTATTAATGAGGTTGATAAGGAACTAAAAAAAAGGAACGGGTTTGGGTGAGAAATTGGATCAGCGAAAGAGATGAAAAGGAGAGTCAGCAATACTTTTGCAACAACTGAAGATAGAAGATCCCAATGAATATAGACTGGCACTGAGAATGACAGCAGAAAACTTTGAAGAACTGTTATCATTAGTTTCGATTAATATCCAGCGTAAGAATACGTTGTTCAGAGATGCTATACCCGCAAAATTAAAATTAGAAGTCACTCTTTTTTTAAGTACTGGAGATAGTTACAGAAGCCTCAGTCGTATGTTTCGATTGCCAAAACCAACTATTTCAAAAATTATACCAGAAGTCTGTCAAGAAATTAAAAGGGCATTAAAAGACCACATCAAGGTAATATTTTTTTTATTAAGTATCATATCTATGACAAATTAAGCATTATTGAAAGCATTCATGATTATATTAATGTATTCTGGGTCATCGCTTACTACATTTAATGAGTCCTCAGTGGTTTGTGTATCTACAGACGCTGGACTATTCAATGGCATATAAGTACTACTACTCGTGCTTGGTCTTGACGCATAATTGTAATTTGGTCTTGACGAATTGTCACTGGCATGTGTGTTTGCAGAATATTTAGGACTATTCAAATCGTGTAGTCGACATCTTGTTATCACACTCTGTATTTCTTCTTGGCCTAGGATAGCCTGTTCTGTAGAAAGGGTTCTTAATTGCTTCGCAATGTGTTTCTCGAAGATGTCGAATTCATCTTCCACTGTTTCTGATTTGGATCAATCGTATTGCATATCTTTCATGCTACTGATGACTATTGTAGAGAGCTGTGAAATTTTACTTCTTTTCTTTCGCGGTTCTGATAGACTTACTTCTGGGTTTGTATGGGTAGGGTTCCCACATTGGTCACTAGGTTGAGTATTGTCAGTATTTTCTTTATTTTGAGCATCATCAGTACTTTCCTGAAAATAAAATATTTTTACTTTCTTTTTGCAGATACCCACTGCGGAACAATGGAAACAAGTCGAGGAAGGCTTTCGGAATAAGTGGAAGTTTCCTTTGTGCTACGGAGCGTTAGACGGAAAACATATAAAAATTACTGGCTCCTACCCACATAACAAAGGAATATACATCACATATACAGTGTATGTTCGTATGAGAACTTCGGATATACATAAAATATGTATTTATAATACGAACAATATTTAATGCACATTCATAAAATATTAGTTTGTCACACATCGTAATATTCATATAATGTACATTTTGTATATTTTATGTATGTTCTTGTATATACAGGTATATTATATGTATATTCATAATTCACATTGTATGTACGTTAATAATATATTCTAGATATTCTTTGTTCATTTTTTTATTTTGTAATGTTACAACCAACAAAAAATATAATACATTATTTAGTTATTATTTAAATGTTATTTTTCTCTGATTCATCAGTCCTGTAAAAATAAAAGGTAAGTATGATATTAATTCTCAAATTACCGATACCTTGTCTTTTTAGTTTCTAAAAGCACTCTCTCCTTGCACCTCACTAGCCATTTTTTAATGCATGCTATTATTTCAGCCTCGGTAGCTTGAGATGTCTTTGCATTTAAACGTACTGCATCTACAATAAGAATGGAAAATTATTTGGCGATAGAAACAACAGTGATTTATAGATGTTAAATTTACATTTACAGAAGTTAAAAGAAACCATAATGAGCGAAAAAACTCACCTAAAATAACTGATGCAAATTTAAATGTTTGAACTTGTTTTTTCTCTTCGCACCATCCCAACTGTAGCCTTGTCCAAGTTCATTTGTAAATAACTTAAACATTAACTTCCTCACCATTTCACCACAAGAACTACCACCTGTGCGACTCAATTCGCATGCCTAAAATAACATTATAAATAAGAAATATATTAATATACATGCTTTAACTAATATACCAGTAATTTACAACTTTCGACCTTTAAATTTAAAAAATTTTCAACTACAATTAATTGGTCATCATTTAATGGAAATAAACCCAAGATTTCTAACAACTCGGCATTATTTTCAGATATGTTCGTCTCAACATTTTAGATCTTAGTTCATTTTCGATCATATCATTTAGTTTCATATTCAACAAATCTAGTTTTCTTGTTACTTGATATCTAAATTCTAAAAAAAAAGCTCTCTGTTATTTATATGTACATTAGGTATATATTCACCTTTGTGATCAGCGTCCATTTTCTGTAAAATACCTAAAATTTTAGATGAATGGGACGATGTTGCATTTTCACTAGAGTCCAATAATTCTGAAAATCTGAAATACAGTTGTAAAAAACAAAATGACTTTTAAAATGTGTTACCTATGTTCAATTGCATCTTCAATTTCTGGTTTTTGATGACGTGATGATGATGGAACACTGAATAATAGAAAAAACAAAAGTAAAACCATACAGTAAATAAATTATATTGTGATGTACAAACCTCCCATGAGAACTTCTGAAAATGTCAGGCGAAAGTGATCTTGAAGCAGTTCTATAGATTGAAGTTCCTCCCTTTTTTTTGGGTTTTTGTTGGATTTTACTTCCTGTTTAACATAAATATAATGTGTTAAAGTAAATAATACATTTTATACCCAATTGTTCTGCGTGCGGTGTTGTTGCCTTTTCACTACAATTAAATAATCTCGAATATCTGAAATTCATATATAAAAACGTAATGGCCTTTAAAAGTCTTACCTATGTTCAATCCCTTTTCCAATTTCTCTTTGTTGGCTATGTGATGATGACGGAACACTGGATAATAAAACGGAAAAAAATCATATAAAATATAGAAATTACAGTGGATTTTACAAACCTGCTTGCACGAGGAGAACTGAAAGTGTCGGGGGTAAGTGATCTGGAAGCCGTTCGATACAGTGATGTTCCCTCCTTGTTCTTCGATGTTTGTTGAGTTCTGGTTCCTAATCACATAATTAAATATATTAAACCAATAAATAACAATAAAGTTTATACCTGGTTGTTCGGTAGCATCTGCAGATGGTTTTTTGGGAGGATAAATAATTGATTCATCTGAATCTGAATTAGGTACATCAGAATCAGAACTACTGCTTACGTATTTGGGATTGCGTTTAGGTTTACGTTTTACTTTTTCAAAATTTTCTCATCAGTTGAAGTTAATTTGTCCGTTTCTTGAGCTTTATTAAGCTTTCTCTTAGCCTCATTATAATCATCTAGAAATATGATAGTAAAAATAATAAAATCATACACAATTATTATTTACTTACAGTACTTTCCTAAAATCTTAGCAGAATATCCATGCCAACCGTCACTTGGTACCAGCTTTTGCTTAATAAATTTTCAACTTTTTCTTGTTTTACATCCTTAGATGGCCAAAAACATTCACCCTTCTCTTGATTATACCAATTGTTGGGAACAACAGTTACTGTGTGCTCTTCAGTAAATAATACAACGTACCACATTGTCTATGGTGAAGATAAATTTTCATTGGTGTAACATAATAAATAAATTTTCATTGGTGTAACAACGGAAAACATACTAAAGATTCTTTAAAGGGAAACACAATCAGTTTTCGCCTAATACTATTTACGTCCCAATATCTTAAATCATCATTAACTTTACTGATGTATGTTACACCAAATAAGGTGGACGAACACGGTTTTGAAAAGAAATCGTTTTCCTCTTTATACTGTAATCCTATCATAAATACTGTTTTTGATGACACTTGTGTAGCAAAATTTTCTACTTTAATAATAGTACCATTCAAGTTTGAACAAAACTATCGGCAAATTTTGTGGTGGCAATTGTAAAAGTGTTTGTTGATAATTTTCGAAACTGTGGGTGTGAAAAACCTTCTAGAATGGGTCCATTTCGATGTTCTTGAAGTAGAACGTTACATGTTGTACTTGAAATTTTATGAAATTTCAATATATTACGTTCTTCCTCCAACCTTTTGACGACTTGTTGCAAATGAAGAGATTGTTTGCGAATTTTTCGTTTTAAACTGGTCATATAATTTTCGAATGGGAAGCTACTAAAGTTGTCCAAACTGCCATATTCACGTACACAGTCGGGTAAGTGAATCAATGAATGCACATTTAGAGAAATAAATCCCAAACCATAAATTCGTTTGCAATTCAATATAAAATGTTCTATTAATACTAAAGAATAATTAAGATAATTTTCTTTACTGCAGAAATCCTTACTGATCATGATTAGTGTAGCTACCATTAAAAATAGAAAATTATGATACATTTTTAATGGCAAAATGTCTTTGAAAATTATTGGCCCTGTGTACAGTAGAAGTAATCGAAATTCTGTTGCTTTATATCGTTTACACTCATTAATATTTCTAGTTTTTCGTCTTGAAAATTCAATAGGTATATATGATTTCAGTTGCTGCAGTTTTTGATTGAGCAGTATTACCGCTTGTGCTCTTAACTTAAACGGAGGTTTTCCAAAAATATACCCATATATTTTGTGGCATAATAGTCTTTTACTACTCCTAACAGTATCATGTGCATGTAATCTAGAGGTACGGCACTTATTAGGTTAAAGTTAGGCAAGTTCTCTAAAACTGAAATGCCAACATGATGTTCAGGTTGTGTTTTATTTCGAAAACTTTCATCTGTTCTTTTCAAACAATTAATTTCATCAAAACATACCATATTTTTAACATAATCACCTTCTACGCAACATTTGGTACATGAACTGTACCCATTGTGATTCTTGACTGACAAGCAATGTGCTTTGCGGGCATATCACAAATTAACATTTGAATTTTAAAATTGAATGTGCGATTATTCACAGTTATCCCATGTAATGTTAAGTTAGAAGCTTCCTTAACAAATTCTGAAAGAAAACTATTGGGTGGTGGTTTCTCTTTTCCTTGATATATTGCTATCACAAAAACTGTATTTTGCAGATCTGCTATAGATTTTATTATTCCTAAAATAGGCCAGAAGCAAATATCAGTACTTTTAGTTAATGGCAAACCATCGACGTTTATGGCCAGACAAATACTATCAGTTTGATCAGTATTACATCTATTTAATAAGTTTGAAATGCAATTATAAATCCCAAAATAATAATACACACCACTTCCAAGTTTTTGACATTAATTACTCTCGGTGTAGTGAGCAATGTCCGAGGATCCTTAGGCAGCTTTTGTAAAGATTCTGCAGATGTATTTTTAAAAGATTCAATAATTTACCTAAGGAACAAAGAGCAATGTTTTCACTTATTGCCCAATTAGCTAAGTTTAAATTAAAATTATTGCCTACATCACAAGGTGGAAGATCTTCAATACAAACATTAAAACTTTCGGTTGCCCCAAAATCTTTTTCAATATCCTGATGTACATCGCATGGCAAATTTGGTACAACACAATTAATTACAGGTAATGCAGATAAATTATTCTGATTTCTGGAACTACTTTCGCTATCATCATACTCTAAAATAGCTTCTTTGCGAACAGTTCTCTTTCAAAAAGTATCATCATAAGTGGTTTGATTATTTGTATTTATATTAGATAGGGATGAATTCATAAATAACATCGATTTAGAGGCTTCATTAGCTACTTTTCTAAACTGTTTCCTTGTTAAACGGTTACTGGATTTTAGCATTTTGACCGATTTGTGTTTTTGACGTATCTAAAAATTTTATTGTACCAACTTTGTTGTAAAACGTTGAAATAGTGCTGGATTTACAAACAGGCCACCAGGCAGATTCCTACAGTCGTTAATTTTTTAAATCTCTTTGGATTTCACCTGATGTCCTAACAGTTGCACTGTCATAAGTAACTGTAAATAGCAATAGGTATGGGAATTCAAAACATTTCGTAAATGACTGGTCGTTTACGTAATTTAGATAATACTATTGCAATCACATACTAATAATAATAAGGCCCGGTATTTCAGTCCTAATGGTTAACTTAAATTTTTGGTTAATTTCCAAGGAGACAATTGTGAAAACAATTATCACCATGACAGTAAACCGAGAATTTAAGTTAACCAGCGACTGAAATACCGCCCCTAATGGTTTACTGAATAATTTTCATTTCATTTCCTTAATCAGCAAAAACTATTTTTTGTGGCCCGGCGTTAAGTCATATAAATCAGAATTACTCTGTACTAATCGCAACGATTTCACTCTGTAAACCCTAGTTAAACTTATTTAATACTTACTAGAATTTTATGAAAGCTGATGTAATATTTTAATGATAACATCAAATGCACTCGGACACCATAACTTAACCCCCATAACATGCATTAAATGAAATAATTGATTACAGCGTTGCTAGATTTTCGAAGTTACATGTCACATTAGACATTACAAAAGCTGTTAAAAATTGCAAATATTTGCAGACTTGTTTCAATTTTTCTTAAAATAAAAATTCGTTTGTTCCAAAATTAAATTAATCTTTTGAAAACAAAAATGCATATTAATGCATAAAAATCAATTCATATGTGAAGACGAGTAATAGAATTTGTGAAAAACCTCACTATCTGGCAACGCAGCTAGAATTAGAAGTTTTTGACATGCACGCAAGCGCATAAAATGTTCAATGCCCATGATCTTATTTTGAATTTTCGTGGCAGTTGCAAAGTTGGGCATAAAAATTAATAGACTTCGTTTAATTTAAAACATCAAATAAAAAGTTTATTTAACAAATTATCGATGATTTTTTTCAAGTTGATTTACTTGAAAATTAAAAACTGGCATAATAATACCTTTTTTACCTTTATTCAAGTTAAATCAAACCAATTAGCTGTAATAATAGAAACAAAGAAAACAATTATTCTAATTCTAAACAATATAGAAAACCCTATAATTATTATCACTATCATACATAGCACATTGTTAATAAGCAATACAGTGTGTCTTATGAATGTCCTATGGATATTTACTTAAACTAATATGAATTTTATGTGTCATAGAGTATATCTAAAAAATATTCGCGTCAGTATCAGAAATCAATATACATTATAAGATATTTCATGCATATACAAAAACATTCACGATATATTTAGCATTTTCCGGAGATGAAATGAATATTAATTTGACATTCATGGCTATGTGGGTATGAATATGGAAGTACGAACTTTAATTATAAAAAAGAAAACAGCATAGTATTGATGGCTCTTGTTGACCATGATTACTGTTTTACGTATATCAATGTGGGCGCAAATGGAAGCGCTTCGGATGGTGGTATTTTCAAAAACTGTTCCATTTTTACTGAATTAGAAAATGGCAGTTTTATTCCAGAAGATGGAGTGATTGTGGCTGATGCAGCATTTCCACTAAAAACATACTTAATGAAACCATATCCTGGGGCTAATTTAACTTTTGAACAAAAAATATATAATTACAGGCTGTCCGTGCTAGACGCATTGTAGAAAACGCTTTTGGAATATTAGTAAGTCGATTCAGAATTTTCGAAAAGCTATTTCAACTAAGTTACATACTGTGGATCACATTGTGTATGCAGCTTGCTCTCTACACAATTGGTTGAGAAAAAAGTCAAGCAATTATATGACTACTTCTTGTGTAGACCATGACGATCACAACGACCATCATTTGATTAATGGAACATGGAGATCCGAAATAACCTCTTTACATAGTATCATACAGCAGGGCAGTAACAACTCAGCAACACATGCCAGGAAAAAGAACTCAATTTACTAATTATTTTGTGAATGAAGGAAAAGTACCATGGCAAAATCATATGATACATTGATAAATTTGTGTGTTTTAACAAATAATATGCTACTAAAATAAAAATAAATAAAAATCTTAAAATAAATACCTGTGTTTTACGCTTCACCATCACATTTTTAATAAATGAATTGAATTCGGCGAACCATTTCACTTTGGGTTGGTAAACATTGCCACTAGCACCAGATGTGGATGATTTCTTAATCTTGTCTAGTTCAAGGTAGTATGTCGAACGAATGCTTTTTATTTTGTTTTTCACATCTTCCGGTGTGAATCCTTCAATTTCCATACCAATGCACAGATTTTGCAAAGCAGTTTGGCGCATAGCTTTGTTTTTATAATGTTCTGATGTTATATCCCATAAACACGGATTTTCTCTGTATATAGTGACAAACTTTACAGTTTCGTCTTCAGATAACTTCTTCACCATTGTTAAATCCTTTTTTTGCAAAAAAGTCCGCAAAACAACCAACACGTGTGTACTTCGTCAGCACTGGAATGGCACTGGATTGGCCGTCTACATTATTCCAGTTGCACTGGATTGGTCGCACTGGATTCAAAAGTAGACCGCGAATCCAGTTACTGGACTGGAATGCTTACTGGATTCAGTTCATTCCAGTGCCGGTTTACATTTTTCCAGTAAGCAATCCAGTACTGGGCTAGATCGCTGGACTGGAATAATGTAAACCGGGCATAATACTACATTTTCAAGGTCACGCATCTAAACATTCATCTTCCCAAGCACTTTTTAATGCTGCATGGAAATGCATAATACCTTCGACACACGGATCGCTAAAATGGTCATTAGCTGGAATGGTGATTAAGTAAATTGGCAATTTACAGACTGTGTTGACACACAGGAAATTTACAGATCAATAACGCTTGCGCAGTACGATACGCGGTTTAGTTGTTTGTGGTTAAGTTTAAGTTGTTTTTGGTTAAAATTTGTTTTGATTTATTTTGAGCATGTCCAAAAGACAAGAATAAAATGGAATTTAGATTTAGAATTAATTTTAATTGATATTTGGCAGGCAAAATTAAATGATTTGCGTAAACAAAAACGCAATGCACATGTTTACAATGAAATCGCAGGAATGCTGAAATCTTCTGCCAAACTACTGCGAAGCTAGTAGTAATATAAATGGTAATGATATTAAAAATAAAATCTGCAACTTAACGCAACGATACAGGTATGAATGTATATCTAACTGTGTACATACATACTAAAATATGCTGTTTTATTATAGAAACGAAAAGAAAGTTACTGGCCCATCCGGAGGTACCCGATCAACATGGGTACACTTTGAACAAATTCATGCCATTTTAGGCTCATTACCCTGTAATGATTTTTCTTTAATAAATGAAAGTTTGAACGTTTCATCTGAAATTCAACAAATAAATCTAGCTAGATGATCTTCATCTTCATCAACATCTTCAGCATCTGGATCACATCCACCTTCAGCCTCAGCATCACGTCCACCTTCAGCCCCAGCCACATTTCCGGTATAGCTAACACAACAAAAAAAAAATTTAAAAAGAAAAGCACAAGATAATATCGATAGAGAACTTTTAAGAGAAATTAAAAGAAGTAATGGTTTATCTGAAAAAGAAGCTGCTGAAAATAATAAATTAAAGAAAACAACAAATGGAAATTCTAACAGTACTCAGTGTAACATCGCAAGCATTGTTACAATATTTGCAAAATCATTAACAGTAATCATGTTTTTTTTATAATAAATAATTACCTAAATAAGCAGTGATTGCCTTTCGAATATCGACACCTGTATTTCCTATTCTTATATTTGTACTACAAATTGGTTGATGTTTATCATTTTTTTCTAATATCCAGTTACTTAAAACTTCGTCTTTGTTGTCGTTACAGAAATTGTGTAAAATGCAGCAACATTTTATCAACAAAGGTGCATTTTCAATGTTCACCTCTAAACCTTTTGCAAGTTTTCTAAATCTTGCCTTTAGCTGTCCAAACGCGTTTTCTACTACACGTCTACACTTTGAGAGGTGATAATTGAATAATTTCTCATCTGGAGGTTGGTTTATTACATACGGATAGGGTTTCATTAAATATTCGAAAGTGGAAATGCCGAGTCACCAATAAGTAAAATTGGAACCGATGTATTTCCCATAATACATGAATTTCTAGCAATAAATTGAATTATGAAAATGTTCATCTTTTATAGCGGAGTGTTGGAAAATATACGCATCATTATTTCTACCTGGTGATCCTACATTTACATACGTGAAATTACATCTAAAAAATTTCCTGATTAGTAATGCTTTAACAAATTATATACAGGGTGTCCCAATATTGCGTGGACATAGAGCTACAGTAGCTTTGTGGGATCAAAAAGTCGAATGGGCTAAACTTACCTATATACTAAAGTGCTTCGTTAAGCCGTGAGAGGGCGTCAAAGTTGAAACAACATTTTTATTTTTTTTTAATAACTCGAGAATACTTAGCTCGATTTTGTAAAATTTGGTTTGGGCACATTTCTATGAAGGAACTACGTTTTTAATAGATATCAGTTTAATTGAATTCCAGGAAGGGTGAAAACCATCCCCACCCTTCCATAAATTTAATGGTAACTTTTTGGGGGTGGTGATAGTGCTTTACTTTTTTTTTTTACAAGAAAGATACATTCATCTGCTGTATTTTTTGTCTCTTACAAAATGTTGTATCTCTTTTAGTTTTGAGTAAACAAAATTTACTTAATGAATTCTGATTAATAACGCGGGTTGCTTTCGACGACTTTCGGGCAAGCTCGGATATCCGACAACTTGTTTTTGTTTTAAACAATGAATTAATTTTGTGTTTGTAGGCGTTCATTTGAAATAAGTTAATTTCGTTAATTTTGTGGCTGTTATGGAGTACACTTTTAATGAACAAACTGATATGTTGCTTGTACTTGGTTTTGTAACGGTAACTGTCGCGAGAGTGTTCGCGTATATCGTCAAAGGTTTCCAATAGACAGATTCCGAACCGTCAGACTTTCGCAAATGTTGAGAGGCGTCTTCGGGAAACTGGTGGATTAAAACCCATTAAAATTAATGCTGGGCGACCTCGACAGGCTAGACCTCCTGAGAGAGAGAAGAGATTCTCGAAACTGTTCAAAATAATCGGGGAATTAGTACAAGAATATTGGAACGTCAAACTGGGGTGTCTAAAAGCACAGTTAACCGGATTATTAGAGAGCAATTAATTTATCCTTTTCATATCCAGTGCGTCCAAGAACTCATACCTCCCTGATTACGGATCTCGTATACATTTTGCTCAGTCGATGCAAGAGCGCAGAGCGGCTGATCCATACTTCCATATGAAAATTTTGTTTACGGACGAGTCATGCTTTACACGACGAGGTTTAACAAATCTTCATAACGAGCATGTTTATGCAGATGAAAACCCTCACGCTGTTAGAGAGAGGCATTTTCAACAGGAATTCAGAATTAATGTGGATGGGTATAATTGATACTCACTTAATTGGTCCATTTAGATTACCAAATCGCCTTAATGCTAATAATTACTTGAATTTCATTCAGGAAAGTATGCCTGGATTGTTAGAAGACGTGCTCTTAATTTACGTCGTGAAATGTTTTTCATGCACGATGGTGCACCTCCTCATTATTCTCATCTTGTTAGAAACTACTTGAACGTGCATTACCCAGAAAGGTGGATTGGCAGAGCCGTGATCGCGCTAC